>CM067309.1:29385859-29547877 GCA_034231615.1 Meghimatium bilineatum
AAACAGAAATTGAGTGAACCAGCAAACTAAATAGTAAAACATACTTTAAGTAATGAGACACACTAAACTGCAGAAGTCAGACAAGATCATGAAGATAAATTGACTTTGTCATGAATAATTCTAAGAAATTAAATATAAAAAGTATGACTGACAAAGAAAAAGTATGAAGGAAGAAGAAGAAGAAGAATAAATATAAAATCATTGATAAGATAATGAAGCAAAAGAAGAAATAAAATAAAATCATAGATCAAACCATAAAAAAATCATATTAAAAGATGAATCAAACAAATTCATGCATTAGACTTAACTAAGAAATGAAACAAAATCATAAAATATTGAATCATACTTAACAATAAAGTAGACAATGTCATGGATCAGACATACAAAGCTATGAAACATATAGGTTTTTTTTAGTTAGTTAGTTGAGAGATTATCATCATTGCATACAAGACACATTAATAGGTGCACAACTCTCCCCTTGAGTACACAGCATAATCTCTTTATAGCACATTCTTTGTTTCTTTATCTGTTTTAAGGGTTATAATTTTTTATTCTTGAGTTTGAACTATATGTTTTGTAGTAACAACATGTGATAGAGAATGTAGGGAGAGGTGTCCTATTGCTGTTGAATCCGAGGTGCAGACATCAGTGAAATTTATACTGGTGGGTATGGATACATAGGACCTATACCGATGGTTATGTTGTTAGACGCATGCATAGTTCTTGGACTTTCATAGTGCAGTGGATCCTATAGGGAAGACTATTACAGAGGAGAGTAGATCTTTCGCTGTAACTACAAGTTGCATGATAATGGAAATTAAGGCAGTGACCAAATTCTTTAACTGAATATGCACACAAGTGCAACTTCATTTCTGAATTCTCAGCATCTTAGAGTATTTATCACTTAGAGCATGATCAGAAATATACAAGCAGGCTATATTCATGATCAGTGGTTTGATTCTGTAGGGAGGTCGGAATTAGAGGGTGTCACATTCATTTTTGTGCCTGGTCATTTGGGTGTTCAAGGGAAACGCAAAAATACAGCAGATAACTTCTGTCACTGTGTCTAGTGGCAAGGCACTAGACTGTGCAAACATATTGAATTGTTGAAGAGGATGATGTCCAGAATAAAGGTGCTGGGCTTAAAATGTGCTGTGGCCAAAAAGGAACATTATTATGGACTGCAAAGAATGTTTGTTAACCAACAGGTAACAGAAACTATCAGTCATTGTATAATTGCAGATACAGTAGAATCCTACTAGGCCCTATAACAACTTGGTCCAGACCTACAAAATATGTATGCAATAACAGAAATTTGCTATATGCAGTACAAACAATATAGAATAAACATAATTGAGAATTTAGAAAAGTTTTGTTATAAAGGAAAATTTTTTATCAAAGAATGTGCTATAAAGGGATTCCACTGTATACTCAAGAGGAGAGTGGACCTCAGAATGACCTGGATAGTAGATCCATGTAATACTCTGCACATTGTTAAGAAGAGTGACCCACTCAGTTCTGATCATACACTTTTCTGTCTTGCTCAGTATACTTTGAGAGTTTGATAGAATCCCTGTCTGTTGGTGACAGCTGCTGTCACCACCTTTATTTCCATTCTCATATTTGATGTAGCAGTTGGGTACACTACTGACTTCTCAGCTAATTTCTTGCCATTTTGGTAGGCCACGAAACTCCAACCAAACCTGTTTGTTTCTTGTGTTACTGAACCATCTGTGTAAATTATTATATAGTGGGGCTTCAAGTGCTGCAGGATGAGTTCTTGGATCATTCCCTCTGTTCTGTTGGCAGCCCAGTCGTTGCACTCTCTTCCAAGCTGTATCACAACTGTTGACAATAACTTTCTATCTTTGCTAAATGTAAGCTATCCTATAATGGAAGTTATGGTTATATCCAAGAAATATAATCATGAAAGCTACATCATAGTAAATGAGGCACTATTAAAATAATAAAATATATTATTATTATTATCTAAATATGATGGGATAAATACTCTTAGCTAAATAAAAGCTCAATAATACAAAAAAAACTAGGCCTAACATTCAGTGGTAAAGTGGTTATTGTATCTCACAAATACAACTTTGTTGAACTTGATTGTGGTTTGAAAGCCGATATCCACATTCTACCAGTGATACAATTCAATGTATTAGTGGCACATACAAATTCAATAATAGTTGAGTAGCAAATGTCCTCTACAGGATATGATTCCATTATTCATGTATTATATACCTACAAGGCAAAGACAATATTCCAGTAGTGAGATGAGAATAATAGCTTGACAGTACTCTGAATGTGAATGTTTCTACACAAAAAGAATAAAATGATCTTGGAAGCTTTTATCATCATTATTGCGTGCCATCCCTTCAATGAAGTGTGGGTGTGACGGACATCAATCATCTCCTGTCTCATGCCTAGATGGTGCACTCTGCTTGACTCTAACCTGTCCATCTTGTGATGTTTCTCTCCCACTTGCATCTCTGCCTACTTCTTGCTTGTCCTCCCTCGACTTTACCCATCAAAGTTTTAAAATGTGCAATTCAATAATGCTAAAAATAAGGGAGATTGAAAAATGATCAAGTGTTCACAGACATAGTTACAATAAGCAACTATTGAAAATTAGACAAATTGTAGACTGGCATGACCACAACATGAGACATTGGGATCTACTATGGAGAGTTGCAACAGGAAGTCAAGATAATGGGTGATGTTTAGAGGGATGAGTACAACACAAAAATACATCATTGTTTTATGTGTAAAACTATTATAGACTAAATGATGACATTATATTTTTAGTGGAAAATAAATTTAGACACCACACACCTGTTCATTGAGTTCTATTGAAATCTATTGAAATCTATTGAAAAATTATTTAAAGGAAAAATGACTCATCCTGAATAATGCAGTAATGTTAAAATACAGGCTTATGTTGTTGATCAGGAGAACTACAGAGAACATTTAACAATAAAGTAACACAATAGACATCGTCAACACCAGTTTCTGGAGTGACTAATATAATGCCTATTATATTGACATAATCAAACTTTGTGTAACACTAAATAATTATAACTTCTATTTTCTAAATGTTATCCACTATCTAGGCTACTCTTTTAATTAAATTAGATTATCTGTTTGCTATTTCTAATTTGGTATCTGCCATCATGTTATTAATATTTCATGCTTTTAAATCTATGTTCTTTTCATAAAACATTACTTTCTGAATAATTTAGTTTCTTAAACAAGACAAGTTTTCTAGTGATATTCAATGTTTAGCTACGGTCATTTTGCTTTTAGTTTTAAATGACAGTTTTTTTTACTAAGAAGAATTAAGACTGATTTCATAAGCATATCAAATAAGAGATATTTATATATGTAATCTATGGGGTAAGTATAAACTTTACTTTTGATAATAGATACTTTTCAACTATATCAGTTTGATATTATTGTAATTTTTTGGTACTTATCCTGAATTCCTGAAAACAAAGTAGAATATTTATGAAATTCATCTTTTAACTTCCCTTAATATCAACAAGTTTTCATAGATCACCTTGACACAATATACCCTAACTATAACCCTAACCAAGCTTAAATGTGAAACCTGTAGAGGGTCACTAAATAAAAATAACAAGTACAGTTTTTCTGCTTTGGGGGGAGGATTGAGGACAAGTACTCACTTTATTATTATTATAGTGTGTATTCAGACATAGTACTATGTCTTATAATTATGGTTCAGGCATACTGGTTTATATACCCGGTAGATTTCTTGTGATTCACTCACATTTATAATTTCTATTGAATGTAATTTTATAGAAACCATTAAACCATTATAATGTAGCTTTAATGTGTTTCCTATATGCTGTTTAGTTTAAATTAATTACTATGTTTACCTTTCACAAATTATTCATGATTTTATTTTACAGGCGCTACTGTCTTGGGAAGCTTTGGGTCATACCCAACGACCACATCCCCTTTGAGCAGGGCATATTCAACCAATTCTCCACCAACTCCAATGGACATGTTCTCACAAGAAAGTGTGACCTACATACAGCACAACACAGCAACATCGCCACAGCCAGGAGCATTTACTGCTTTTGGATTAGGAAGGGTATGCTTTTATAACCTTGTGGAATAATATGAAATATGAGGAAGATAGGAATAATCATTAGTTTTCACAAAGAACATACATTCAATCTCCATATTCTTTACAATTTCTTAATTTTTAAGATAAGAATCATATAGGCCCTAGATGTATTGTATTTTCAGTGTAGGTTATATATATTTATTTATTTGGTTGGAGGTCCAAAAAAGGAGTCAGACAGGGATGCATCCTCTCATCACACCTGTTCAATATTTATGATTTATGCAGAAAATATAATGTGAAATATACAAGACGACCGACATTATGAACAGTTTCAATCCTTTTATGTCAAAGAACACAAAATCCCAGAAAGTAGATATGCAGATGACATCATACAAATATCGAGGAGCCCCACAGGTTTAGAACAAATTATTTGGTCAGTCAAACATCATCGCAAGGCATAAAAAATTTTCCTCAGTGCACAAAAAAAAAAAATAATGCATGTAAGCAGAGATGAAATGACACCTAAAATAGTCATTGGCAAAGATCAACTAGAGAATGTGAATAACTTTGACCATCTGACATCAACCATCCACACCATAGGAGATTTCTCGGCAGAGATAAGAAAGAGATTAGTAATGGCACTACAAGAAACATCGCAGATGGAAAATCTATGGCAAGGAGCAAATGGAAAATCTATGGCAAGGAGCAAATAGAAAAACAATGTTACAACTACTAAGAAACTACATCTTTCCAGTGGCAACATACGGCTGTGAGACATGGGCAATGACATCGACAATGGAAAAAAATTATCTGCATTCAAAATGAAATTCTATAGAAAGGTATAAAGAATATCGTGGACAGAAAGAAGAACTAATGCAAATGTCAGCAAAGTTCAGAACATAGAAGAAGACTGACTCCTTTAAACTATTAAAATATACAAACATAATTCATACATGTGAAGAGATATAATGGTTTGGGAAGATTAATTATGGAGAAGAAACTTCCAGAAAAGAAAAGAGAATAAGAGACAGACCAAGACTATGATGGACACATGACATCAAAGACCTTCTGAACATGACACTGGAAGAGGATGACCTGCTCATACAGAACCATGAGGCTTACAGAATGGCAGTGAGGACAACATTATGCAAAGAACATGTCACATATATATATAGTACCACTCCAATCTTGGAATATATTAAGAGACAACAGATAAAATGGTTTGCACACATCAGCAGACTACAATCAGATAGCATACCACAGAAAGCTATGCTACACAGATACAGTGTAGGAAGACCTAGAGGGGGACCACTAAAATGATGGACCACCGAAATAAAAGAGGCAACAAACTCTCCACAATATATTCAGCACACATGAGGGACATCTCAAGAAAACTCTTCTACCCCTGATGCTAAAACGCAACAAAGGGTTTAGCGAATAGATAGATAGACAATTTAAAATGTCTACACAGCAAGTCCGATTTTCTTAACAAATGCTGCTGTATTTGAAAACTCAGTGTTCCCTTTCAGATTTTTGTGGATGTCTCTGTTTACCAGTGCTCCTCCCTCAACTGGTTTAATGTAATGCATGTCCTTCAGGACATGTTCTGCAACATATACTATCTGCCCACATGGACACAGAGGTGGTGGAACCAGTCTTATCCTTTTTAAGTGACTTTTTAGTCTGTTTTATATTGTCATGGAGCAGAAGATGATAACTTGCTCAGCTCTTTCAAAATAGTGATAGTTGTTTTTTGGGTGGTCGACTTTCCTTGTAGCTTCTTGTAGCTTGTAAATTCTTTTTTTTCATGATTTGTGATTTCATGGTCTTTTTGTTCTTCATCCTTTGATAGCATATCTGCCTTTTCATTTTCTAGTATGCCATAGTGGGATGGTATCCACTGTAGTACTACCCTTTTTGGTTGGATGCTCACTTCTCATATGGCTTCCTTCAGGTATGATAGTTAATCACTGCCAAGGGCTTGTAGGACAGTCATTGCATCAGTAATAAATATCCTCAATTGATATAGTCTTTTTATGTTTTAATTATTTCTGCAGAAATGCTCAGGGTATGTACTACAGAGTAGTTGGAGCAGAAGATTCCAGTTGGTGAACATGTGGATTAATTTTCTAATTCTATATATTTTACATACACTTCAGCACCTCAGTTCTGCTGTGGTTGCTGATCCATCAGTATATACTTGTATCCATGCTTCTTTGGGGTACATATCATGTAGTTTTATTTTGTAGAATATTCAACTCTTTCATAGTGTAACTGTTGTTTATAGTGGTTCTGATAGTGAGATTTTCATTTTGTTCACATGGAACTGGGAAAAGTATTGGTATTATTTATTTTATGTCTGGTAGTCCATCATTGTATTCTCTGTTTAGTTTTGTGAATCAGGAAGTAAAACTGCTTTTCCTCAGCCTTCCACTGGCTAGGTCACCTAATCTGGTCTTCATTGGATGTGCTTACTCTTGTACTTTTCGACATGGAGCATAGTCATGTATGGTAAAGGGGTGATGCTAGTAGGTAATTTTTTTCCGTTATAGGAGAGGTCTTCATGGCACCTGTGATAAGACACAATGCTTGATTTTGTACCTTGTAAAGAAGTTGCTAAACAAGAAGACTGCTTAAACCTGAAGATAGAGGAAGATTGACATTTGAATTACACTTTTAAAAATGGAAACTAACAAATTGTTTACATATAAAAGAACATAATAGACTAGAAGACTAATCTTGGGAGGACAATTTCCAGAAAAATAAAAAGGTATCTGCCAAAAATAAAATTGATAGGCACAGGATATTGAGGATCTCAATATGACACTTGAAGAATCAGAACAACTTGCACAGAACCAAGAGATTGACAGTGTGAACAACAACTAAGTAGGGCCATAGATACATCTTCAGCAAAGGGGGGGGGGGGTGTGCATACATAGAGTTTACTTATTAAAAGCGTAGGTCATTTTCTCATTTTAATGGGTAGTTTCCTCATTTTTGAGAACTTGTTTGTGGCTTTTTTTTTAAAATTATCTGAATGGGTGAGAGTTTCTGTGTATCAGCTCTACTGTTGACTTTCTTCCATGCCATGATGTCAATTATGGAGTATCTCCTCTCTGTACAATTTTCGTGTCTCTTTTTCTCTCAATATTTCCTGTTATTATAATGAGGAGTGCGGAGCCTAGTTGATAGTGAGTTTGCTTACAGGTTACACCAGGTTACAGCATGCCAAGTTCATAACCACGTCCAAACAAAAAATCTGGGCCATGTTTACTCGCCTGACCCGACTGCTTCTCCAGCCAACCCAGCTGTAAATGGGTACCTGATGTATGAGTTAGGGGAGGTAAAGACAGAAAGGAAGGGAACTGCTCATCTCACCTAACAGTTGCTGCAGCTTAGTACATGGAGAGTTATCTTCATCCCAGACAGCAGGTTGCTGCCATGGGATCTTCAATGTACTCAAAATCACATCTTCTTATAATGTGATCAATAAATGTGGACTGTTGCTTTCTAATGTTAATAAGTAACTTTGTTTTGTTGTCAATCTCCCTCAGTTGTTTTATAATCTGTCTATTGTCTTTACTCTGCTCTTGTTGTTAAGCATCACAGCATTGAATTATGATTGGTTTTCAAGCTATTGCACATTTGGTCCTTTGCAGTAATATTATAACGTTTCATGACATTGGTAATTCTTTCAATCCACCTTCATCTTGGTCTTCCTCTGCACCTTGGTGTTTATATTTTTATTTGTTTATACAGCTAGGATTAGTTTTGGTGTCCTTAAAGTTGTATAATCTATATTTCGCCGAAGACGGATGTGTCGGGCCATTGGCGCAAATAAAACGGCGACACAGCGCATTTCCATTCTCTGGACTACATTCTGCTGGAAATTTAGAGAACATGTCCCGCTACAAGAGAATTCAGCAGGAGTTTGAGAATGAACGCTGAAGAAGAAGAAGAAGTATAATCTATATATGTATCAATTCTTCTTCTTCAGTGTTCATTCTCAAACTTCTGTTGGACAATAGTCCTGTTATATTTCCAGCACGATTGTAGCACAGATAGTGAAAATGTGTTGTGTTGCAGTTGTATTTCCACCAATGGTCTAACACATCCAATTTTGATGTCATATCTAATCATAGCCATAGATACAGAGTGGCGAGCATTGAGGGGTTACAACTGCCTCTCTCTTGTAAAAATAGAACATTAAATTTATATCTATCTATGAAGTGTCCTTTACATAACTTAGTCCTAACTACATTAAATTTAAGTAGTGCAAAATAAAAACCAAAATAAAAAAGGTAAAGGGCATTAACAATGTAAATTAACAATGTTAACAATGTACATCACAATGTAAATGTTTCATTTTGTTATCATTAGCAATACAAAAAATTGTGTCTTATAAATTTATAGGCTGTCAATAAATTATTTTGTTTCTTTATGTTCAGAAATTACAAGTTACTGGTTCTTTATTTTAATTTGTCATTTTCTGACCCAACCAATAAATGTATTCAAGGTTGTTTCCCTGTGTAACTTATTTTTTTCTTTATTGCTATTTCCTCAATTTATGTTGTTTTCAGTTTGTCATATCTTTGTTGCTTATTTTGTTTATTTTGTTAGTTGTATACAGTTGTTTGAGTCTTGATTTTTTAAACAATTTGTCGTTGCCAGGGTCTTTTAGCAGCGAATTTTAATGCTGGTTTTCACTGATGGCAGATGAAGAAAAAACATAAACTAGCTTGTAAAAAAGAATTGAAGCAAAGGTATCAACTCTATTAGTTTATTAAATCGTCCTAGATGCTAGTATCCCACATGCCCTGTAGAAATTTTTTATAGTAGCCACTCACATCTTCACCATGGCTTTGAATGAATGAGATAATTCAGCACTAATAGCTATGATTTTTATGTGTGAATTGAATGAGCAGTAGTTGAGTTGTTTTGGTTTAAATGTTTGAGAAATTTTAAGGAACCCATCTATATACTTATTTGGGAAATAAATGTATTTCTTTATAGTAGGCCTATAGACAAATTTGTGTTACTTCTCTTCTTGTGTGTTCATTCTCAAGCTCTTGCAGATTGGCAGGATGTAGTTCAGAGTTTAAAAAAACAACTTTATGTCATAGTTTACAGCTTGGCTGAAACTTCTGTGCATTTTGACTGGGTGATCAAAATTCAGCATGGCTTTTTTTATCACTTTGGCCTATAAACTCTATATGGCACAGTCAACTCCACCCCCAAATCTGCTTATGGCATGCATGAGAGGTCATAGTGTTGCTATTAATTGCTTACTTTTGGTAGCAAAGAGTATTACAGCAGTAAAACGCTTTTGTGCTGTGTTAGTAAAATATATTATGTCTGTTTCTATTGAATCTGAATCTGTGCAAACACTTTGGTCAACATTGGTCATTTGTGACCCTTGTGGTGAGTATTCCTTCAACCATGGAACGCGAGTTATATGTTATTGGTTATATCAGCACTTTGTGATGGTCAGAAATAATGGAGGTTGTGATTTAGTGAAGCATAACCTGCAAGGTATGTTAAAGTACTATTATTTCATTCCTTGTTGTAATATATTCACGTCGTCTTTCTAGAATGTAGTCTTATTTATGGATATTCTGAATAATTCACAGTTCTGATCAAGTTGATTTGCTGCAGCCATGGACATATTTAAACACTCTATAATATCTATGTATTTTGTCATCTAGTTCCCTGTTACAAGTTTTCATTACTACCAGTAGTTTTTTTTATTTGGTTATGTTCCCTTATGTGGCCTTTTAAAATAAAAGCTCAACTTTCTTGTTAATATTGTAGAATATAAATTTCAGTTGTTGCTTTTTTTTGTGTAGAAATTAATAGAGATTACATAAAAACTGCAATTAGTAAATTTGTTGTCATTCTTTAAGTAGCTGTTCTATATTGAATTTATTCATTTTTGTACAGAAATTCCCCTTCTAATTTTTTGTTGCTCAATTTTTGTTTTGCTGCATAATCACACATATTACAATCATCTTTAACCACTGACACATTTCCACTATTAGTATCATCATTATTTTGTTATTAAATTAGCATTAGTACTAGTTGTGTTCCATAGACTGCACCACACTTTGCATGACTGGCACAAGTATTCCCATAATTTTTTTAAGAAATAATAGTTTTGTAGAAACAATGTCAGTTTTATGTCACCCATAAAACAGTATCAATATTAGTGATTTGGAAGTGATATGAAAATTATTGTTTATGGTCATTGCTCTTTGGTTTGTAGTTGGCTCGTTTCTTTGTTGCTGTTAATTGTTGCTCTTTTGCAAATTAATATTTTAGTTCCCTTCTTGATTAGTTCAATTTTATAAAATGTTCCTGTGTGTGTTATAAGAGAGAGAGAGAGAGAACAAACTTTGTGAGATTATACATCTCACTCGGTATTGTTATATGAAAATGCATGTTAGAAAGTAGATTAGATTTCAAGAGAGATAAAACATAGAATATTATAATTAATTACACAATGTTTATGAACACTTCTGTCAAGGATATACATCACAGATTCAAGCTATATTGTAGAGGACATTGACTTTCAACTTGTTTAAATGTTAGACTTCCTCCCCCTATACTTTCCCTGTACATGAACCTTAACATGCCTGGTACTTGACATGAGATGGGTTGTGGGACAGTTTCACTAGCTGCTCTCCCACAGAAGCTAGCAAATATAGATTTTTAGAATCCAATATATATATAGGCCTATATATATAATATATGATTGTATAAAGAATGTTAAGGTAAATAAATATTTTGCAACATTTGTAGAAAACAAATGATGCATCCATAATGTTGCATCCATATTGAGCATAAAATGTTTATGTTTATATTATAATGAATATAAAATGTTAGTTATTTCTGTCAAAAATTTGTTTGTATTGATGATGCCACCTACTTACAGTCTTCTAATTTCTGTAACAAATGAATGGGTTCCTAAAGTCTGCTGACTTCCAATTAGTGCATTAATTTTAATAGTTGCAGTTGGGTGTGCATATTTGGTGCTTGTTAAATTATGAATGTCAATAGTTTTGGTTTATTGTTCTGATATTATTTATGGTTAGTGAGAATAGGTCATTTCAGGATTTCCCTCATGTCATCTACAGAGATTCATTTTTGAACCATCTCAGAACGTCATTTGAGATATTGCTTTAAGTCACCTACGTGGTAAACTGGGGCCGGGACTTTTAGTTGAGAGTACAAACAATAGGGCACTGTCTTCTTTCCAGGCATATCATTGAAGGTGACTAAGTAAAGTTGAGGAGAATAAGCTGACAACTTGTCACATGTGGAAAAAATCATCATTGTCACTGTATGACTTGTCTGGATAAGCTGACAACCTGTCACATGTGGAAAAAATCATCATTGTCACTGCATGACTTGCCTGGATAAGCTGACAACCTGTCACATGTGGAAAAAATCATCATTGTCACTGCATGACTTGTCTGGATTTCTTACTTTTGTTTTCTGTCAAATGATCCTACTGGATGGTGAGGAGATGCAGGCCAGCAAATAGTGTATCTTTGTCATTTTATGGCAGCCTCCTAAGTATCAGGAAATGCTAGCTGTGTCATCACTGCTGAATGTCAGGAAATGCTAGATGTGTCATCACAGCTGAATGTCAGGAAATGCTAGATGTGTCATCACTGTTGAATGTCAGGAAATGCTAGATGTGTCATCACTGCTGAATGGGCCAACAGATCTCATGAAAGAATGATGAACTAGTAGGTGCTAAAGTATATTCCTTGCTCCTGGCAGGATGTGAGGATCTTGAGATACTGCTGTACTGGAATACCTCCCTTCAGGACTAACTTGCATCTGGTGTCAACTCAATTACTCAACTGTGGAGGACCTATGCTTTTGTCAGAAGGCTGTCAAGAGCAATCTGCTCCTAGCTAACATTACTTTATCATTATCTCAGTTTTAAGAACCGAAAGTTTCCACAAATTTTGATTAAAATCTGAGAACTTTTTTAAAAAAACCGTTTCATTGTGAAAATCTAATCAAAAAATGATAATAGTGAATCAGGTGAATTTAATGTGTAATATCTGCTAATAGTTAATCAGGTGAATCGAATTTGTAATATATATATATACATTGTTCTCTTTTTATTTTGCAGACTCCTGGCCTAGCCAGTGCCCTTTTAGCGGGACGGAACTTTTAAGGCCACAACCTTCCTACCAAGTGGGTCACAACCTTCCTGCCCGGTGGGCCACTATTACTATTTTTTAATGTTTTCAAAGCAGGGAGTGATCCATGGGCCTAACTGTTTTATGGGTTCAGCAAAACGTTTCATATTATAAATAAGCAATGATGCTACTTACTAACTGAGTAAATGCAGGCACATGTTCTTTTTTAGCAAATACACTGTATCTATACTCCTTGTATTGTATAAATATTTTTTTAATCTGCTCTCAACTTTGCCATTTTTCATTTTGAGCAACGATTTATACAGTTTTTATTATCACCCACTGTACTACACTCTGCAATCAATATGGTTATCATCCATGACATTTCAATACATTATTTGATTCTTTGAAAGAAATAGTTGAACTAATAAATATAATGTTCACTATTTCATTTCTAAATCTTTTTTTTTTTTTTAAATTTCTTGAATAAATGGCTGATCACAAAGGTCAAAGGGTACTTTTGATGGTGTTATGCTGTATTCATAAATTCATTTATGGTAACTGGGTTTATGTTTTTTATAAATTAATTTTGAAGTGCATATCATAGTGAGTGTATTAAGAAAGTATGATTTATTTAGTAAAATCTTTACATTTTTCTATAAAAAGGGAAAAAAACATCTTTTATCAATGAATGGGACTTTGTTTTTATATTTCTTGTGTGTTTTTACAGTTTTAAAACCATATATACCTTGATGTTTTATTTTTAAATTCTAAATAAGATCTGCCATTTTAAATATGACAGAAAACAATCTATTTAATTCCCATCTTTATTTTACACACAGATCCTTCCAATAATATGCCATGTGCTTTGAATGTGTTTTCATGAATTTTATTTCAATGCCTTTGTCTTTTTATATTGTCATCATAATCCCTAAAATGCTGGCAATCCAAGCTGTCTCATTCACATATTTAGTGGCATTTTAACATGGTTGTTGAGTTTTTATAAGTTCATTTGTTAGACTTATTTTCTGTAATTTACAATAAACTACTAAATCGTCCATACAAAAGGGCCCCTCCCTCTCCTTACTAAATTTGTATGGTAGATTTAGTAGTTAATTGTAGATTGAAGAAAATAGTGTTAATTATACTGAAAATTTGGTGTTTTACCTAAAACATATAGGCCTAATCAATTCATTTTTTGGGGAGACTTTCAACTAACTTAGTTTGGTAAAATGGTTAGTAGGGTGGGGAGGGGTGATTTATCTTCTAATCTACTCATTTTTTAATACAATATATTCTGTCCTATTTCCCTTAAACCCCTCAAACCACCACCCCTTATATACGCCCTTGCCTGTCAACTAGTAAAGATTTTCTGTAGACCTACTTTGCACAGAAGTTACTCGAGGCTTTATTCATTCTTCTTTTCTGTGTTGATTCTCAAACTCCTGCAGATTAACAAGATGTAGTCCAGAGAAGAGTATAGAGTGTGGCATAGTTTAAAGCTTTGCTATGATATCTGAACCTCTTGGTCTGACACATCTGACTTCAGCATGATTTCTGGGTCACTTTGGCCCTTTTAGGAATGGAACAGCCAACTGCACCTCAAAACCTCCTTAGTCACCACTTATGACATACTAGCCAAGTAAATGTGTCACTATTATTTGCTCCCCTTTCAGCCCCAGCAACACACAGACAATTGGCCTCATTGAGTATGTTCATATTAAGTGTTAGCATTCTATCATTAGTGAAATATTCATTGTACATAATATCTACTGAATTGTGGGTAAAAAATATCGATTTTAATAAATATTTAGAACTGAAATATAGAATGATGCTTCTGAAAGATCACATGTTTGTTAGAGTGTTTTCTAAATGTATAATGGAAGGAGTAGAAAACAATTACAGAGAAAACTTTGAAACACTTAGAGAACAAGCTCTAGAGTTGATCAGCAAGTGGAACAGTGATCAGTAATGTTTCATAACGTTTCTTCAATATTCTCTGACATCTTTATTTTTGTGTGTTACAGAAAAACACATTGTTATGTTTAGTACTTGTTCAAACTGTGATATAGATAGAATGGTATTATTTTTTAATGAAATGTAGCAATTATTTTGTGAATTAAAAAAACAGAACACTATGCATTTTGATGCATTTTGATGCAGTTAAGAGTAATTTATTTCTTGTGCAAAGGTTACAGATCAAAGGTCACAGATCACATCAGTTACTAGCAAGTACATGTATATTGAAAATAGAAAATAAATGAATGATTCGTTACTCTAACGTTTAATATGACCAGAAACATCAGGCTTCTACAGTCAGACATATCTATTTGAAAGATTCTATATTTTTAAAAACTTGTTATCTTTAGACTAGGAAAAGGGCATGTGAAACTGAGATGTTCTGTGTACAGAATGTTTACATTTATTTTCTTTCACATAGAATACATGTTCATGAATCTGGGTTGGATTAAAAAAAAAGGTTGAAAATATGTTCTATTGAGATGATGCTACTTCCACCCCAAGGAGTGTAATAATGACCTGAAGTGAATAATACGGCTGTTATCACTATGTCCTGACAACTATTTTATCTATCATCTTTTTTCTACTTTTGTTTTTAAGGCTTAAAGAGTTTGGATAACGATCGGTTTTTTTTTGGCACTTGATAGCAGTAATATTATGACATCGTAGAACTTTAATAACTTCTTCAATACACCGTGTTCTCTGTCTATCTCTGCCTCTTGCTATGTCCACTTTCATTTTGTATGCTCTTGCTGCTGGCCAGTATGGGTGCCTTCTCATTAAGTTGCTGAACCATTTCAGTCTTTATTTTTTAATATATGTGACCTCAGTCATTGATTGTTCCAACAGTTCTTGTAATCTCCTCATTTCTTGCATCTCTTCTTGTGTTTGTTTTTTTTTTTTTTTTTTAGACATCTCATTTCCCAAATAGTATGCTTTCTTTCTTGTTCTTTAGTTAAATGACAGCTGAGAGAAGAAAATAAAGACGATATTGTTTCAAAATTTGCTCTATGTTCCCCATACATGTGCTGTTTCTGGATTGTTGGTCAGGAATGCTGTATACATGCCCATCCCATCTCAGTTGGAATGATCTGTACTGAGTAATCATGATGAATGTGTATCCAACTATAGCTATTAGGTTTTAGGCATATCTGAAATGTCTTCCTACACTGTGAGCTGAGTCAGAGTAGTCTGTGGAAAAGAATAGCCTTGTCTTTCTTCTAGCATGTTTTTGATAATATTTATAAACTTAGTTGATTGTAACTAAACACAGAGAAATATAAGTAAATTCAAGAAGGAAGCCAGAGGATAAATTAAAAATTCTTGAGACTAACGGGAATTGAACGAGTCCGTTCAACAGCACCACATCACCTAGCAACTCTCATACATGAGTTCTTCCATACTTGACTTCCGTACTTAGAGATGCGGTTAGTCAAGTATGGAAGAACCCATGTACGAGAGTTGCTAAGCGATTTGGTGCTGTTGAACGGACTGGTTCAATTCCCGTTAGTCTCAAGAGAAATATAATAACAATCAATGGAATTGAGTGTCAAATATTAACTTTAATGCTACAAAGAAATGAAGAGTACTTGTCAATGTGATCTGATACCTAAATATTTCACAAATTTGTAAAATGGTGCCACTATCTCATTATTGATATAACAATGAGCTCTCTTAGTTGATCATATGTCCTAATATAACCACTCATTTAACTCTTAGTACACATCATCAATTTTTTTATAATCTCATGTGATAGAAAGAGCAAAAAGAACTATTCATTGGGCATATGGTAGAAGTTAATCAACTTCTGTGCCTATCTAATGGGCTTGTGGAGTTAAAAGGTGCTTTGCCCAAAAAACCCCAAAAAAACCTCCACAACTATTTCTTTTTCATTTATGATCTGAAAAAAAATATGGGTATGTACATAAAATTAATATTGAAGCTGAAAACTGTCAGTCATATCTTTTGAAAGCTTGAAATTGTCATTTTTACTTGAAAGCATGAAACTGTCAATCATTTCTGCTTGAAAGATTGAAACGGACAGTCATTTCTACTAGAAAGTTTGAAACTGTCAATCATTTCTTCTTTGAAAGCTGGCTATTTATTTTCTACTATGATCCCATTTACTCTACATTAGGGCAGTGTTTTATTGTACTTGTTTTTCCTAAAACAAATAAGGTTCTTTTTGTTAATTTACTAAGTACTTCCATGCACTTTTTTGGTTATTTCCATTGACCTTGATATACTTGTTATAAATACAATTATTTGCCACTTAATTTTATACATATATATATATATATATTAATATATATATTGAGCTATAATTGAAACATGTAATTCAGCAACTCAGTGATATGTATCTTAACTATTTTCATCACATTACGTTGTCTGTGCTGATGTATGTCTTGCTTTGTTATGTTTTTTTCCATTCATGTTGTGTCATATTCCATGATGAGTATACCATAAGCAATACATTATGTAATCATGTGTGTTGTATCTTGTATTGATCTATATGAATAAGCAAGGGTTTTGGTTCTACGTTGTACCTTTCATATAAAATGAGGTTTACATGTTGCATGCACAATTTATCATGTATTTTTCCAGTGACTCATGTATGTGCTGTATCTCTTATGTATGTGTGTTTTGCTTCATAACTTTCCCTTTTATTAATTTTAAAAAAATGTTTCTGCCATTTCTTAGGTTATTTACACATATTTGAAATATTTGTTGTTGTTCTTACTAGTGTTTAATTTTATTTTTTTCTAAAATCACTGATGGATTTTCTTCTTTTTCTTCTGTTGATTGTTCTCAAATTCCTTTAGATTAGCAGAATGAAGTACAGAGAGTGGAATTTTTTGTGATGGGGTTAAAAGCTTAGCTGCGATATGTGTGCAGTCAGTCGGATACATCTGACTTCAGCATGGCTTTCGTGTCACTTTGAGAATTTTGTGAGATGAGAAAGCTAAACCCCCCCCCCCCAATCCTCCTCAGATGACTATGGCATGGTCACATTGCCATACTCTTGCTCCCTTTTGTACTCTCGCAATATACAGGCAATAGATTTACTGAGACGGTGGTCAGAGCATCTATGGTCTAGACATGTCCAGTGTGCATTATTGATAACCTTTACTTATAAGTTAATCACTGCCAGCTCTATACTTAAGAAATGAGATATTTACAAAAGGATGTCTAGGCAACAAGAAGAGATCTGGTTTGAAACCAGAAAATATCTCCAGCTCACAAAGTTTAACTCCTTTAAAAAAATTGTGATGCAGTTTCAGTTAATATTTTTTTGAATAAATAGCCCCAATCTCTGCAGAAAGATAAATAACTACAACGTTTACAGAATAATTAATAACGACAGCTTCTGTAGAATGATCAATAACCACAACTTCTATAGAATGATCAATAACCACAAGAAGTTCTGTAGAATGATCAATAACCACAAGAAGTTCTATAGAATGATCAATAACCACAACTTCTATAGAATGATCAATAAACACAAGAAGTTCTGTAGAATGATCAATAACCACAACTTCTATAGAATGATCAATAAACACAAGAAGTTCTATAGAATTATCAATAACCACAAGAAGTTCTATAGAATGATCAATAACCACAAGAAGTTCTATAGAATGATCAATAACCACAACTTCTATAGAATGATCAATAAACACAAGAAGTTCTATAGAATTATCAATAACCACAAGAAGTTCTATAGAATGATCAATAACCACAAGAAGTTCTATAGAATGATCAATAACCACAACTTCTATAGAATGATCAATAACCACAAGAAGCTCTATAGAATGATCAATAACCACAACTTCTATAGAATGATCAATAAGTACAAGAACTTCTATAGAATGATCAATAACCACAACTTCTATAGAATGATCAATAGACACTTCAGACATGAGATGTTAAGAGCAGGACTCTTATTTATATCTCCACGAAGGCTTAAATTGCAGTTTAGGTTTAGGTGATGATTATTAGTATATTTAGCATGTTGATTATCGTCTTCGCACACCGGATATATCCATAGGTAATCTGTATCAGTAAATCTCTCAGGGTGTAGCAGTTGATAGTTCTGGTTCTGTGTTGCTTGAGTATTCATGTTGAAATTTTTGTGAAGTGATATGACAATCCCTACTCCAAGATCACAATATTTGTGATACTGACATGTGCTCATTCACATCAAAGTACTCTCATTGAGCTGAGTATATTTGCTCTGTCCACAGGTTAACTGCCTGTTATAGAAGAAGAACCAGCCAGCTTGTTGACTTGCTCATTTCCCTCCACAGGTCTGTGTCCAGGAACATAGATGAAAGTGAGTTTGTGCTTGGAGAAATAGTTCTTAGCTCACTGCAATGACTCCACCCATCGCTTACATACTTCGTCTGCTTGGACGTTCTTGATCATACTTTTTGTTGCGGTGAAGGCCCAAAAGACTTCACTAACTATTTTTTCAATCATCTGCCGGTATAGGCCCATATTGCACCATTGGTGACAGAGGACTGAGCCATCTGTATAAATGACATCTGTGTCATTAACATGTTTGGAGATGAGTGTTTTGACTTCAGTGTCCACAATCACAGGATTAAACTGCATGCATTCTCTAGTGTAATGATGAAAACCTCTTGAAAAACCATTGGGATTTCATCCTAAGCTATTCCTCAACTGCAATGATAGCATGCATACCAACTGTACAGATTTTCTGTATTTTGTTAGAAATTTACTCAAGTTTCATTGAAAATATCTGTACTGAAATTTAGTCAGGAAATATAAATTAAAAAATGTAATCACATTTAATCAGGAAATAAATGTTTATTTTTTGTAAATCATTTACTAATTTGTGCATCAAAGGGGGCAACTGCATAAAATTTTGTGACATTGAAGAACAGTACTCCTTTTACAGAATGTGGGGTTAAATACAGACTACTATCCAAAATAAATATTCCTGTGGAAGTTGCTAAGTATGTGATGAAACCAATCTTGAACAGTCTTAGAAAAACCTAGATTTTAAACCAGATCTGAACTGACAACTGATAGAATCATGCAATATTCTCTGGACAGTCTCTACTTACCAGGGTAGAAAATAAAATATCTATCCCATTAATATTTTTTCAACTCTCTCATTTTTAAAAAAAAACAAGTTATTGTTTCTTTCCCCTTTCATCCATAATAATTATCCGTTATTATTTCTCCAATCCTCCATCAGTTAAAATATACCGGTAATATATGTGAAATTCCTCATCAGTTATATTAATCCATAATAGGCCTATGTTTTTTTTATTTTCAATATCTCAATACTTGAAATATGTCCTGCTATAAATGTATTGTACTTCTGTTTGGCTACAAATATATTTGTTATTGTTTCAAGTTTCACAAAAACTGTTGATAAATTCATTTATCAGTGTGTGATAAAAATACAATTTCACCTTATTGTTATATTGTGGAAATGATGTAGTGAATCCCTTGACAAAGAATTGAAGCCTGTGAGACAGTGACCGGTCATGCTATCCAAATACATTTATGATATGAAACTGCCGTTATTTATTTTATTGCAAACTCCAGTTACTAAGGACAGTTACATTTCTCAGCAAATCTTGCAAGAGTTAATAATAGATTTTTATAAACTATGCATTCTTCCTCATTTTAAACAAACCTTTTTTTTCTTGTTATTTTTGTTCATTTTTATTTCTTGTTCCGTAATTTCAATTTATTAATATCTGTTCATACTGTTCTTAGTTTTTAATTGCATCCTCTTAAGTTTTCTTCGATCAGATTATCCCTGCTATTTAAGAAAAATTAAATAGACATAATGAACAATTAAATAAACTATTTAAGAAACTATTTTATAAACAAAGAAAAGTTACAGCTCAGAATAGGAAAAATTAATTATTTATTAGTATTCATTCTAAAATCCAGCTGGAGCTCTCTTGTAGTAGGTAGATTTCCAGCAGGATGTAGTCCTGAATGAAGATGTACTGTGCCACTGTTTTATTTGCACTAGTGATCCTACACATGCAACTATGCTATAAAAGAATTGATGAGAAAATCAAGGTTTTGAAGGCAAGTTAAAGCAGCATGTCTAACATAACAAAGTACTGGTACTTATATTTGAGATTAAGGGTATCATGCTTCAACATGTTAGATTCACATTGCAAGACTAAGTTTTTGACAGGATTAATGTAACTTTAATATTGATCAGAGTTTCCTGAAACAGAGAGATTTCATATGGCCAGGAATAAATATTAAATAGTCATAATAGAGATGTTATTTTCATACATTTTATTGACCAATGGTGGATCAGATTGAAGCTCATACATTAACTCCTTTGGAAATAGAACCTAACATTTCATACCAAGACATCTGGAAAATACCCCTCTTTAATGCCTATCCTAAAAATCATTTTTTAAATTGTATTTAGGTAAATACCCATGTAAGTTCTTGGAGGTGTGAAACTTCAACATCATACTTGTTATACTCATTACACAGCCATTCATTTTGAATTTGTGTATCACAGATTTAAGAATCCAACACATTAACAGCCATGATTGTCACTGTTTCAGAGATCCATTTGTGGACCTACATAACTGTCTTGATCTCCATTCATATACTGGAGGTTATACATGCTCTCATACTGGAGGTTGTTTAATTATATGCTCTCATACTGGAGGTTGTTTAATTATATGCTCTCATACTGGAGGTTGTTTAATTATATGCTCTCATATTGGAGGTTGTTTTACTATATGCTCCTATTTTTCAGTAATGGCTAGCTTTTTTTGAATTGCAGAAGAAATCTAGGAACAACCTTCACCCTCTCTGCACAAAACCATCTGTGTATTTGACAATATCATTCTATACTACATCGTTGGTTATCAGTTGTTTGATTTTTAGATCAATTTTTCCATTGCACCACTCCCTGCATTCCCTGCCGAGTGTGATTATAACCTTTCAATAGCTTGACAGATTTCACCAGCCCTGCCTTTTTAGTTCATTTATTCATTCATTCATGCCATCCATTCCTGCCCTTTTAGTATTTCTTCAACAAGAGTGCCCTGTGCAATCATCTCCTCCAGACCTGCAATTCATGACACACTTCAGTATAATAAAATACAGTCCTAGCTTAATTTGTATGATGGGATCCAAGTCAATTATAGCCCACTCATGCTGGAGTCATGGACTCAAAAAACAAATGTCTTGCCTTTTGTCTTGTCTTAGACCATTCCTTGATAGCAATACAATATTTTCTTTCAATCTATTCTCCTTCCCTGCTGATACGGCCTGATATTACCAAAATAGACTTTTGTCTTAGGATGAAAGAGTCGTGCCTCAGCTAAGAGGCTTTAATCCCCCATTTAACAAACAATAACAAATCCTTCCCTGCTTCAACTGTTCCATGCAAAATAATTTTAGAAAGTGATTTATGTCTCATCACATGTCCAAACCAAGCATGCTTATGCCATTTCACTGCCACCAAAAGTGGCTATAGATTACATGAAAATTTGTCTATTGTGATTCCATCTGGACCAGGTGCCTTATTTTTCTTTATTCCTGTAAATGAGTAAACCCAAATATAACTAAATCACAATTTTTTAGAATACCATTGGTGTGTTGAGATTTCATTAGTTTAGTTTGCATTTAATTTACTGATGACTGTAATGTTCCCTGTATTTGAAGGGCACACTGGGTCATAAACTATCATGGTGTAGAATTGATACACACTCGTTGCCTGGTGACAAACAAATAGTGCCAAAATCAGATGTACTGGGCCAGAAGGTGTAAAATAACACAGCTCTGCTGTAACAATCAGCAGCACAATGTACTTCACACTACCAGGGGGACATCACATGAAATTTTATGTTCTTTATGGTAGCGAACTTTATACAGGAGGAGAAACATTATTTGTCATTTTTAGAATGTGGAATATATTCTTGTTAGAACTCATTATGTATTTGAAATATTTTAAGCTGACACCCCCATTTTTTTGTTTGATTTTCAGGAGGGAGTAATAAAACTCTTGTATCTTTTTTGTGGAATAGGAAGGTTTCTCCAGAGCATCTTCTTCTACATTCGCTCTCATATAACCACAACAAATATTTTGTGTGATTTCCACCGGGGAGCGTGAAGTACGTTGTGCTGCAAGTTCCACAGTAGAACTGTGATTATTTGCACCCCGGTTGGCCACTTGTGGTCAGGACGTCTGAGGTCCAGTACATCCATTTTCGTCATTCCTTTATTGCAGGTTTGGTCCCTAGTCCGTGACAGCCTGTCTATCTGTCGCCGGGCACGCTGGTGTGTAGTGCCTCTTCGCCAATATGCCTGTCGAGCGCGTCTATCTGGCACGAGGTGCTCCACCATCCATGAATCCATCTCGTGCAATTGGACAGACTCTGCCTGTGTCCATCGGGTACTGAACCGTTTCTCATCTGCGAGCCTGGTTCCGTATGAGGAAGAACTCGCCAGAAGAGTTGGACCCTGGCTCGTTCGCACTCCTACCCGAGGCGTCATTCATAGACATCGTGAACCCCTAGTACAAGTTTGAGTCTCACACTACGCATTTGAGAGCAGGGCGCTCTCGAGCTGAGCGACATTGTCCCAATAGCGCCTGAGCCCATCAGGTACTGAACCCTTTCTCTCTGCAAGTGTATTTCCGGTATAGGAAAGCTTGACAGTAGAGTTGGGCCAGGGCTAAAATCGTTGTCCCTTTTCTGCCTGAGCCCATCAGGTACTGAACCCTTTCTCTCTGCAAGTGTATTTCCGGTATAGGAAACTTTGACAGTAGAGTTGGGCCAGGACTGCCATCTTTGTCCCTTTCTTGCCTAAGCCCATCGGGTTCAAAACCCTTTCTCTTCGCGAGCATATTTCTGGTATAGGAAGGCTCAACATTAGAGTTGGTTTAGGTCTCCTTGCTTTTGCAGTCTGGGTCTCTGCCTATAAGGATCACAGGTAACTAGAAGCTCGTCTCGAGCTAACAGAGCTTCTAGTTACCCTTTCCTAGGAACTTTCACTTTTCATTTGCAGTTTGCGCTGTTCTGCCCTTTCATTTTGTCATTGTACTCATTATGACATATGTTTCTTTCCATGCATCAACTTTTACGTGCCTTTTACATTGGCCACCCCTCCAATGTTCTGACTGGACTTACAGACGTCACTGTATGTCAACAGTGTAGCTGTATGTGGTGATACAAATAGTGTCTGAGATATTGTCTGTCTTTTTTGCAGTCAAATCTCTTTCCATCTGCTTCCTCCACATTCTCGGACACGATCCCCAAATGATTTGGCTAGAATCAGCCCAAGCTGCTGTTTTCTGTTTCCAGGGTGCTCCACGAGGGGGTACATTTGGGATCTTGGTTATCTGCTAACCCTGGGTCCGCCTAGAGCAATGCGTTCCCTTTGCACCCCTCTCCAGAGTTTTATTTCATACCCACAGAGCTCAAACTCTCAAGGGGTGTTCAATGCTTTCAAAAGAAATCTTCTACTTAGAAGGTAAAAAACAAAATTGTGTAGATAATTGTATAGATGTAGTGATGTGGGTCTTCCATAAGAGGAGAGCTTCATCATCTATGCATAACATCTAGTAGATGTTTATTGTTGTATGATAGTTTATATTGTTAATATCTTCACATCTTCAGCATGTAGATATCACATGTGTACATGAAGAATAACTACCTTAAACCTGTTGTACATGGCTTACATCTCATTTAGTCCCTGAATCAACATGGAATATTTGCAATAAAGGTTAACAGGAAATCCAAACCAGCATATCACACATCACATAGTATAAATGTAAAGCTAGATCATTATAAAATAAATAAATAAAATAGGTTTTACAGAGAGTTTACAACAATACTAATTGATGTTTTGATCAGAGGGTCTTTATCAAGGTAGAGACAAACAAACAATGAAAATATCACCAATATAGAATTACGTAGTCTTCAATAACCTAACATAAATGCAAAACGATTATGATAGACAAAATATAATTATTATCATAGCACTTTATATTTGTCCATGGTGGTTTCAACATCCTTGTATAATACAACACTACTGTTTTACATTTGTCCATGGTGGTTTCAACATCCTTGTATAATACAACACTACTGTTTTACATTTGTCCATGATGGTCTCAACATCCTTGTATGTTAGTACAACTCTACTGTTTAATATATAATTGTCCATGGTTGCACAACTCTACTATTTAATATATAATTGTCCATGGTGGTCTCAACATCCTTGTAGCACAACTCTACCATTTATCATCATAATCAGGTAGCATATTCTGAAAAGGATGTAGCAGCCATAACAACCTTTCCAAGCCTCTGTTGATCTTGAGCCAATCTATTTGCTTCTGTTACTGTCATTGTTCAAGTGTTTTTTGATGTCTTGCATCCATCTTCTTCTTGGTCTGCCTCTTTTTCAACCCCCTGGCATCTCATTTTGCATTTATGTTAGGTTATTGAAGACTACATAATTCTATATAGTCCCTTTCCATTATGATCTTCTCTATATTTTTGCCCTTTTATTTGTTTGTTTGACCTTTTGGTCAAATTGTTAATTAATTCTATTGTAGTTCTTTCTGTAAAGCCTATTTAACCTATTTCATGTATTTATTTTCTAATGATCTACGTTTAGGCTGCTACACAGTATTTCTGCAGTCTCCCATTCATTTTATTATCATTGTAAAGCTCCAGTCTGTCTCACTTCATATTATTTTTGAATGTTTATTTTATAACCATATACAAAATTTTAACACTTTCATTGATAGTTTGGCTTTGATGTTATCAATTATTTTTATTATATATTATTTTTGATTATTTCCACTTTGGAATGTTGCAAACACACTGTACACACTATTTCTCATTCAAAACTAATTCATGGGTAATACTATTGTAATCTTTCTTTGTATAAATATTGGTCAATTCTTGTTAAGTGGGCATATAATTAGGGTTTTAATTTCTACAAAACCATACTTTTTAGATAGACAATTTTCAGACAGAGCATGACATCATTATTTATTCCACTACGTTGTCATTTTTTTAAATTTCACACAGCAATGGTAACAGTGAATATTCTGAGCCTTGATTGTAATGAGAATGAGGCTGAATCTCTGCTTAAGGCTAGAGAAAGTTTTGCAACCTCAGCCATCCAATGAAGATCTGCTATACAGGCAATAGAATCTGATGGAAGTGAAATGAGAGTTTCCATCAAAAGTGGCTGACATCTGTAATAAAAGGCTACTTTCCTGCATAATTAATTGCTGTCTTTTTTCTGTTTTGTATTCTAAGTTTCCTCTCCTTGTTGCTTTAAATTTCATTTTGCAGTACACTTTATTTCATTAAAATTGTATGCCCACTAA
Source organism: Meghimatium bilineatum (assembly GCA_034231615.1). Lineage (NCBI taxonomy): Eukaryota > Metazoa > Mollusca > Gastropoda > Stylommatophora > Philomycidae > Meghimatium > Meghimatium bilineatum. Next base: position 29,411,496 of record CM067309.1, read on the forward strand.
ACAGGACAAGTTCCAAAATATTAATAAATAGAATGAGCTTCCCTGTGTAAACACTTGTTTCTATCAGTAATTATATATTGTCACTAAATTACTTAATTACTTTTCAATCACTTTTATTATTGTCATTCCTACTGCAACTGTTTATACCACCTTCATCATCAGTTAATATTTTCAGTAACAGCTTAACAGTTTTACTCATGTATCTTTTTATCTTAAAGGGTTTTTGTCTGACTAATAAGCAATTTTGGCAGAAGAAATTGAAATAGGCCTACTAAATACACAATTTGATACAATCCCGGAAAATCATCCAACTTTTTATAAAATCTGCGTTGATCACAAATTTTGTGTAATTCTGTGACATCACTGACTGCCGGCTGATTCAAAATTGCCAACATAATTGTAAGTTTGTTGAGCATATCAGCGACTGATAATCTTGTTGCACTTCTGTTACAGAAGTGAGAACTGCTGCTGGAAGCAAAGACTGAGCATCACACACTGAGACCTTCCTAGATAACTATCTCCACCTTCACACACTGATTGGTAATTTTAACAAGAAATAATAGCAAAAAAACTTGTCATTTATTTCCTTTCACTTTTCGCAAAAAAATATATACCCTCAATTCTAATGTTAAAACAAAATTAAATCTTGTGGTTTGCGTGTGGTTTTAAAAATACAAGAGTGATTCAAGAGGCCTTAAAAGTGTGATAGAAATTTGAAAATGGCCATGACATTGTTTTGTAACATGTCAATATTGTTATTAAGTTTGTCAAGACTATCTTACACTACACGTGTTACACTATCCTACACTATCTTACAGGTTACATCAAGATGACACATGTGAGACACTCTAGACACCCTTCATAACAAATAACAATATTGATAGTGTTACATCAAAATGACACATGTGAGACACTCTAGACACCCTTCATATGCGGGGTACATGTTCATGATCAAGATGACACATGCGGGGTACATGTTCATGATCAAGATGACACATGTGGGGTACATGTTCATGATCAAGATGACACATGTGGGGTACATGTTCATGATCAAGATGACACATGTGGGGTACATGTTCATGATCAAGATGACACATGTGGGGTACATGTTCATGATCAAGATGACACATGTGGGGTACATGTTCATGATCAAGATGACACATGTGGGGTACATGTTCATGATCAAGATGACACATGTGGGGTACATGTTCATGATCAAGATGACACATGCAGGGTACATGTTCATGATCAAGATGACACATGCAGGGTACATGTTCATGATCAAGATGACACATGCGGGGTACATGTTCATGATCAAGATGAGACATCGGGGTACATGTTCATGATCAAGATGAGACATCGGGGTACATGTTCATGATCAAGATGAGACATCGGGGTACATGTTCATGATCAAGATGACACATGCAGGGTACATGTTCATGATCAAGATGAGACATCGGGGTACATGTTCATGATCAAGATGACACATGCGGGGTACATGTTCATGATCAAGATGAGACATCGGGGTACATGTTCATGATCAAGATGACACATGCGGGGTACATGTTCATGATCAAGATGACACATGCGGGGTACATGTTCATGATCAAGATGACACATGCGGGGTACATGTTCATGATCAAGATGACACATGCAGGGTACATGTTCATGATCAAGATGACACATGTGGGGTACATGTTCATGATCAAGATGACACATGCAGGGTACATGTTCATGATCAAGATGACACATGTGGGGTACATGTTCATGATCAAGATGACACATGCAGGGTACATGTTCATGATCAAGATGAGACATCGGGGTACATGTTCATGATCAAGATGAGACATAGGGGTACATGTTCATGATCAAGATGAGACATCGGGGTACATGTTCATGATCAAGATGACACATGCAGGGTACATGTTCATGATCAAGATGAGACATCGGGGTACATGTTCATGATCAAGATGAGACATCGGGGTACATGTTCATGATCAAGATGAGACATCGGGGTACATGTTCATGATCAAGATGACACATGTGGGGTACATGTTCATGATCAAGATGACACATGCGGGGTACATGTTCATGATCAAGATGACACATGTGGGGTACATGTTCATGATCAAGATGACACATGCAGGGTACATGTTCATGATCAAGATGACACATGCGGGGTACATGTTCATGATCAAGATGAGACATCGGGGTACATGTTCATGATCAAGATGAGACATCGGGGTACATGTTCATGATCAAGATGAGACATCGGGGTACATGTTCATGATCAAGATGACACATGCAGGGTACATGTTCATGATCAAGATGACACATGCAGGGTACATGTTCATGATCAAGATGAACAATGTGTCATGATAATGACATTTTAATAATGGTCGCCCACACTATTGACATGCACCAAACAGTGTTCTGTTATCTTTTTTTTTTTTACAGTGAAGGTTTTTTTTACCCATAGAAATTCATCGGAGAATCAAGGTCCAGTATCCATGCCTATCCATCCAGGAAATGTGTAAATGAAGTAGGCACTTTCAAAATAGTATAAGGCACATCCATTAGTCACAGAATACCTTCTTTAAAGTCATTATGATATCGAAGTGTTTGTCATCCACCAAGAGGACACATTGCAGGACACTCTTTTTTTAATTGGTAGCGTATCCTATCCAAGATGTAGCTATCAACCCAGTATTTGTTGGCTGTGGTGATTTTCTAGGCAATATAAATGTTTAGTAGGTTGCCATTGCTTTCTGAACGGTCCGGATGCACAATAGCCTGTGGTGATGACACTCTAGACACCCTAAATAACACTATTAACAGGTTACACCAAGATGACACATGCAGGACATTCTAGATACCCTTAATAACAATATTGACAGGTTACACCAAGATGAAACATGCGGGACACTCTTTACACCCTTAATAACAATATTGACAGGTTACACCAAGATGAAACATGCGGGACACTCTGTACACCCTTAATAACAATATTGATGGGTTACAAGATAATGTCATGGTTAGTATAATTTCTACACACACTTTTAATGTTTTAATTTGAAGCATCCTAGTAAATAAAATTGCTTTACAATTCAAGCACAGCCTAGATCACTACTCAACCTTGTGTATTTATTATCCAAAATATTTTGAAATATTTACCTTCTTGAATGTAGCAAACAGAACCAAATGTATGTAGAAATAATTAAAATATTATTTGTGAGATTTTTTTCTTTCTTGCCTCATTTTTGAATTTGTAAACAATTTAAAATCATGGAATGATATTAGTAGATTATGTTCTTTTTCTGTCCTGTATGAGTGAATTAAACTGTATGAATTTCTTTTTTTCCACATTGGCTTTTCAATGTCTATGCAAATATTTTTTCGTTAGCATGTTTTGACCACAGCAATTATTAATCAAGGTACACAAACAAAAATCAGTTGGATTAAATTTATAAGTAGGTTAAGAATGACAATAAATTTCTGAGCTCTTCAGTAACAAAATTTAATTTTTAAATTTTCACTATCCCCAGTATTTCTTTATAATTTTCAGTTACAATGTGTCAATATTTTAGTCTTCATCTTGTCTTAACAAAATTGTGTAGTGTTTCAAAAAAAATGCCCTTCTCTAGGTTAATATTAACTTTAAATCTCTACAATGGATTTCCATTGTAATAATGTGGTTCTGTGGTAATATATATACAAGTTTATTATTAATTAACCAGTATAGAGGGTGGGTGTAAGAAGTAGTTTTATTGGTTTACCAGTACAAAGGTTGGATCTAAGCAACAGTTTTATCGATGAGCATGATTGTGAAAGTGCAGGCAGGGTACATTCGGGAACAGTGGCTGGATGCTGTGAAGAATTCCTGTGTGCAGAAACTGACTTTTATTTTTGTGCTAGGACATATGGGAGTCTGGGGTAATGAGAGAGCAGATAGTTTGGCCGCACACATGGCTGCTACGGCTGTTGGTGGAATGACGGATTGGGCTGCCATTTTGAACCCCCTATGGGAAAATTCATGAACAATGGACGGCATAAGTGATAATGACTCTTGTTCCAAGACTAGAATAAGGGAGCTTGGTTTGAAATGTGGTGTCGCTAGAAAGGAGAGGTTTCATGGGTGAAGAAGAATGATGGTCAATCAACAGTGTACTGGGACTGTCAGTCAACGTGTAATGGCAGATATACTCGAGAGATCTGAGCACCTATGGGCTTTTCTGGTGTGCAGTGATGATGATCCAATGACTAACAGTTTTATCACATATAAAGAATTAATTAAACAAAAACAAACTAACAGAAAAAATGGTCGTTTTGCCATAGGCTATCACTATGATATGTACAGGAAGGATTTTTCTTGTGTCTTCAAAATAGAACTTGGCTTGACAGATCTGACTATAGAATGTGTTCTAGATACCTTCACCTGTTGAATTTGTGGTTTCAACCAGATGCCTCAGAAACCTGAAAGTTCCAAGACCAGCATTCGAGCACATGCTCCATTATGAAGTATGATAAACTAAGCTAAATATATTATACAATTCGACCACCTATAGTACTCATACTATGTTTTAAGATTCAGAATAGATGTCTGCACAAAACATTTTTAAATCACCAGTGGCTCTTAGGTTATTCCAGCATTAAAAAATGGGTACCAGATCTTCTGGGAAAGAAAAGGTGGTGGGCTTCATGCTGACCACATCAGCCCCATTTATGATGGGTTAATGAAAAATACGGCCCCCGACACAGTATTTACCAATACAACTCAATGTGAAAATGGGAAAACTGAACTTTTTTTACCATGAGTCCATAACCATGAGAAGGTTATTGGGGTTTCACATCTACTGATACTTAATTATTATTTTGCACTGGTCATGCTAGAGTTCATGGTAATGATTATACAAGTAAATTCAAGTAGGAAACATGAGGATAAAAGAAAATAATATTTAAGGCTGATAGAAATTGAACCAGGTCAGTTCTAGCAACACCAAATTGTCTTGCAACTGAAGTAAACAGGTTTTCCGTACTTAACCAATAACATCCCCCCAAAAATATGTGATTTCGTCAAGACCTGTGTGCTCAAGTCACTGAGAACAGACCAATTGAGACAAAGACTACTACAACAATAACGAACATCCCATATAAGTATTGAAATATCCTCAGGAACACAAACCTGTCAGGACAAATGACAATGAAAGGGAACACTTCGAATTCCTTATGTATGTATTTTTGGAAGCGATCTCACATTTCAGAGGCTCTGCAAATGAGGGCAGTAGCCATCTCCTCTCCCTCACAGTCTTTACTTCCCGGATTAATCCTGTGCCTATTTTAGGCTGGGTCGACCTGGGAGCCGTTACGATCTGAAAAACATTTCCGCCTCAACTGGGGAATGAACCCAGGATCACTCATATGCGAAGTCAGTGCACTAACCACTGCGTTATGCGGCTCCCCGAGGATGGGGATGAGAATACTGGTAGGTGAAATTGTTATTAAGAGTGGAATTGCTCAGGAAGATCTTAGTGGGACAACTGAATGCGAGGATATGGAAGATAATACAATGGTCTACAGAAACTATCTGCACACTTCCCATTCACTACTGAAAGAGATAGAACTTCTAATGTGGATGCCTGGAGAGTACAACCATCAGTTCAGAAAATCACTCATATTCTGTATTCATTCTAAAACTCCTGTATATTATCAGGATGTGCATAGAACAGAATAAGCTGTGTCATGGTTTACAGCTTGAGTGAGATATCTGTATGCCTTTTTGGCTTGACAGATCTGAATTTTAGAACATCTTCTGGGTTACTATGAACCTCTATGGGATAGCCAACCTCATCCCCAAAACCTTCTTAGTCATCTCTTATAACATGCATGGCATGTAACTGATGCTATTCTTTGCTCCCCTTTTGGCCCTGGCAACATATGGTCAAGACAATATATATATATATGAAAAATGTTTTACACTTTTGATCCTGTGATTCTGATAACACATGGTCAAGACAATCTATATGAAAGATGGTTTAGACTAAGATACAAACATCACTGTATTTTTCATAAACTACCCGGTATTATGAAAATTGTCTGGCTTTGTGACAAAGAGGTGCAGTGCCATCTTGGATGGCCAAGATACAGAGTTTAAATAACTCCACATGCAATTGTGCATCTGGACTGTTGAGAAAGCAATAGCAACATACTGAACATATAATATTACCTAGAAAATCAGCTACAAAATGCTGGGTTGATGGCTACACCCTGTACATGATATTCTACTAAAGATTATATGAAAATGGGTACAGAAGAACTAAGGTACTCATATTGAGATAACAAGTGATGGTGTTCAAGATTTGGTGATGGAAAGAATATACCATAGTATATTCTCAAACTCTTGCAGATTAGCATGATGTAGTTCACAGAATTAAATGCATTGTGCCATGGTTTACAGTTTAGCTGTGATAGATGTGCCTTCCGGCCTGCTGCATCCAATTTCAACATGCCTCACTTTTACTCTCTATGGGATGGGACAGTCAACTCCATCATATAACCTCCTTAGTTTCCTCCGATGACATTTGTGACAGGTACAAGTGCTGCTATTCTTTGCTTCCCTTTTGAGCCCAGGCAGCATCAGCTACAGAACTGAATACATATTTGTCTTCCTGGAGTGTTGTGACATTGTTCATAAATCTCTAATTTAAAAAAAAAACCTATTTTAAAAGTATAGCTTATAATTTTATTTTTACATTTGAAGAAAGTTATGTGATCATAGTCACATACAGTGGAATCCTTCTAGAACAAATTTCCCTATTTAACAACACTTTTCAAAATCCCCATTATTCTATATTGTTTGTACTGTATATAGCAAATTTCTGTTATTACATACATATTTTGTCAGTCCGGACACCAAGTTGGTATAATGAATCTGTATTACGAATCTGAAATGATATAAGAAAAGGGTAACAATTTGGATTTCTGCTAAGTTGCAGTAGTTTACCTGGAAATTTTACCTGGAAAATTACCTGGAAATATGTAACAAAACAAAAGTAATTACCAATGAGCATTGTGTCATGTTAAACGATTGTTATGTTTACTTAGTGCAAGAAAAGCAATAATTTTTTTGAGTAAACATTTAGTAATTGAAAACATTTATTGCAAGCAAAATTTGTACCTCATACTTCAACTTGCACATAAAATTCATGATTGTTTAATTATACATATATATATATATTTTTTTATGTTGTACTGTTTATGTTTCTTTAGTGAGATTACTGTTTTTTGTGTGGGTTTTGTAGAATTTGTTCTCAAACTACCACTTGTAGGACTTGAATTTCTCTTGTAGGACAATGGCACTACTATATTTCCAGCAGGAAACAGTCCAGAGAATAGAGATATATTGTGTTATGGTTTTATTTGTGACACTGGCTCAACACATGTGACTGTGGCAGTGATATGTACATGTTTAGTATTTTACCAATCTCACTGAATGAACCCAAACCAAATACCAGTAAGAGCATAAAGCCTCAGTTCATAAAGCCAAAGGTAGATCAAGAAAACGTTGGATAGAAAACATCAAGGTGAATATATCTTTCACCTGGGAAAATTGAGTTATAATGTTACGGTTTCAGAAAACAAACTTGAAAAAGGTCCCAGTTGGACAATAACATGGAGAAAACATCCTTTTGTTTATTGTTATTTATTCATTTTCCATTTGATATTTATAATAGGCATAACGTAACATTATAACTCAATATAGTAATTATCACTATAGGAAAATAGATATGTTTCTGTGAACACTGGTGTACTGTAGTACTGCCAAATATATTTTGAGAGTACTTTAGTCATTAATTGCTAACCTTCACTTCACCTCTGTTATAACTCTAAATCGTTTGATGTGTACACTAATACATTCATATAAATATTTTAGGAGTAATTTTCTTGTGGCTTTTTTTATTTACTGGGGAATATTTGTCAAGGATTTTTGTTAATAAACCAGTGCTTTGTCAAAGTTTTGTTTTGTGTATTTCAATGCCAAAAATGTGTGCTGCTTCTTAATTTTTAATTTGTTTATATTAAATATTATGCTGGCTAGTTTTTGAATTTTATTCTCAAGAATTTCTTTGTTTTCATTTGTAATTCTAACAAAGATGATTCTTTTTTTAAGCAATTAACAAGAGTGAAGATCACCCTTGCACAAATGAAATCCCCAAAAAAGGCAAAATTTATATATGTGACATCTTACTTATTTGCAAACATGTTATGAAATCCATAGTTATATTGATTTACGCAGGTATAAACAGAACATATCAAGAATTTGTTCATTTCATTTTTTTCATTATATATTTTCAATTAAAGAAATATTTTCAATTAAAGAGATATTTTCATTGTATAAAGTGTTGTCTTGGAATTATCAGCTGAAAGAAATCTCAGTATCCTGTGGCTAGAAGCACAGTAATAAATAATGTCCTGAGGTAGACTGATAAAACCTCAGTGATAAATAATATCCTGGGGGACTGATAAAACCTCAGTGATAAATAATATCCTGGGGGACTGATAAAACCTCAGTGATAAATAATATCCTGGGGGACTGATAAAACCTCAGTGATAAATAATATCCTGGGGGACTGATAAAACCTCAGTGATAAATAATATCCTGGGGGACTGATAAAACCTCAGTGATAAATAATATCCTGGGGGACTGATAAAACCTCAGTGATAAATAATATCCTGGGGGACTGATAAAACCTCAGTGATAAATAATATCCTGGGGGACTGATAAAACCTCAGTGATAAATAATACCCTGGGGGACTGATAAAACCTCAGTGATAAATAATATCCTGGGGGACTGATAAAACCTCAGTGATAAATAATATCCTGGGGGACTGATAAAACCTCAGTGATAAATAATATCCTGGGGGACTGATAAAACCTCAGTGATAAATAATATCCTGGGGGACTGATAAAACCTCAGTGATAAATAATATCCTGGGGGACTGATAAAACCTCAGTGATAAATAATATCCTGGGGGACTGATAAAACCTCAGTGATAAATAATATCCTGGGGGACTGATAAAACCTCAGTGATAAATAATACCCTGGGGGACTGATAAAACCTCAGTGATAAATAATATCCTGGGGGACTGATAAAACCTCAGTGATAAATAATATCCTGGGGGACTGATAAAACCTCAGTGATAAATAATAGCCTGGGGGAACCTCAGTGATAAATAGTATCATGGGAGAACTGATAAAACCTTAGTGATAAATAATATCCTTGGGAACTGATAAAACCTCAGTGATAAATACTGTCCTGGGAGACTGATAACATCTAATTGATAAATACTATCCTAGGACACTGATAAAATCTCAATGAAATATTATCCTGGAAGACTGGTGAACTCTGGTGATGAATACTATCCTGATGGAAGTGATAAATTCTCAGTGATAAACACTATCCTGAAGGAAGTGATAAAATCTCAGTTATAAATACTATCCTTTGTGCTTATGTAACATTCATTTATTTGTGTTATATTACTGAACCACATGTCTAGATGTAGATCTGTGAATATGTATTTATTTGAACAGAAGTTTTATTGTCTGAAGTGGGATGATAAAATGGATGTCTTCCTCCCACAATATGTGATATGGAGCAATAGAAAACTATTAAGCCATGTCAAAACTGAAAGTGTGAGCATACCTGTCGATCTGTACTGATTTCTGTATTTTTGTGCAGAATATTCCAGAGTTTAATTGGATACACCTTTTTTTGGCCTTTTCTATGGAATTTTTATAATTTCAATGGATATATTTTTGTCATGCCAGTTTCAAAGTTTGATTCATTTTCTCTCTTCAAGAATGCAGGAGGTTGGAGAAATGGTTGTAACAACCCAGAAAGAGAAACATACTCTATGGTGTGCCACTATACTCTGATGGGTTTACTAAGGCAAGGATCAGAGCATAGCTTTAGTCTTCACACAAAACACTGTTAAGGAGAGATAACTACTGTAATGTTTCTACTACTCTGCAGTAAATACAGGGGAAAAATGCAACATTTTAGGAGTTAATTTGGAGATAAATGCATAATTTGATGGGTTATTTTTCCAAATAATTCAGAATTACAGGGATTATTGTGTGCATAACTACAGAATCTTATGGTAATTTGCAGGTATGCTTAAATCTTTGAATGTTTTTGTTATAAAATATTACAGGAAAGATCATTTGGCAACATCTCAACAAAATGCCACAGTACAATTTCAGGGTATGTTGTGTTTGCACACAATATTTGAATGATTCATGACACAAGTAGGTATTCTCTGGTTTAATGAGCATACAAATTTAGAAGAATAAAACTATAATTTTGAAGGAAATACTAAAATATAGGGGAAACAACCAAGAGTTTAAGAAAATACAATAAGGGAAATGATCTATTCTGGGGAACCAGTAACTATTTCATCAAGAATGGTACATATTAAGTGGGCAAAGCTCGTAATGATTTTAGCTTTTGACACACTTCATCCCATGATGTTTCTTGTTTCTCCATTTGGTACTGACCTAAAATTTTTCATAAAAATTAAATCGTATTTTCTATTGACAAAAAAGGTATACCTAAATTGTATAACAATACTTCTATTACCCAGAGCTTACGGTGATTAGGGAGACATATTGCGCAGCGGTTAATGCACTGGCTTCACATATGATTGGTTCTGGGTTCATTCCCCAGTTGAGGTAGAAATGTTTTTCAGATCGCAAAGGCTCCCGGGTCAACTCAGCCTTAAATGGGTACTGGATTAATGGGTCCAGGAAGGGAGTGAGGACTGTGAGGGAGAGGAGATGGCTACCGTCCTCATTTGCAGAGCCTCTGAAATGTGAGATCGCTAACATCTCACACCCCTACGGTATTAATAAATGCTATGGGTTACTATGGGTTACTTTACTTTTACTATGGTGATTGGATTACCAGAATAGTGAACTCCACTATTTTTGTATGGTTCTAAAGCTCTGATATAACCATATAGGATTAAAGTCCATGGTTGAAAAAATTGTACTTCACCATATATTTTACTTAACCATACAGAACGAAGCTCAGATTACTTGACATCCTTTTTTTTTCTGATCAATATTTTTTTGATCAACAATTCCATCAAGATAAATTAATTCTATTAAGATAAAAATAAGTAAAATTTCTCTCACAAAACTGATATAACAAAACTGGAGTCGCATCTATGATTGACAGGAGTGTAAGTCTACCTCAGCACAAGAGGTAAAAATTTGATGATGATAACTGTGTAGAAACATAAAAATACAAATTGTATGTCCACTAAACAAGAAAGCATCCAAAGACAACACAAATCAGAAGATGGTACCCAATAGTGAGCAAATGTAATGCTAATGTTAATGCTATTATAATGTTACTATAGCATTTACAATGCTATAGTAAATAACAGAATTAATTATTTCAAAAAGGTTACCTTTTTTTTACCATTGTAATTGCTAGAATACTTGCACATTTGACTTGATTCTTGATTAGGAACAAGCATCAAAGCACTGGGGGCATTCCCATATATGCTCTGCTTGCTGTTCTGTCAGCCATCTAAAATATGTATAAGCTCAGTGACTTTACTAAACAATTATGTGGGGAGATATCTTTCAAAGTAATTGTGTACTCAACAATCAATTCCATATTTCCTTGTTGTTGAGTGAACTCTCATAACTAGAACTATGCAGTCTTTTGTATCGATTTTTGGGGGGTTTTGTCTCGATTTCTTACTTTTGTCTTCTGTGAAACAGTCTCCGTGAATGACAGAGATATGCAGGTCAGTGGTGGACAGTGTGTGGCAAACCCCTAGGTGGCGGTGAATGCTAGATGTGACATTAACAAACCTGTGGAGCCTTTTCTTTTTCAAAATTCCAGTTGCTAGTGAACTGAATTGAAAATCAGTATGCGTAAAGTGACTTTCATTTTTGTGCCGGAACATGCAGGAGTCCAGGGTAATGAGAGAGCAGATAGGTTGCTGCACACTGCTACTACGGCTGTTGGTGGAGCGATTGATCAAGCAGACATTTTGAATGCCTTACAGGAAAACATGCGAGCAAATGACTATATGTGACGATGACTCTTGTTCCATGACTAGAATAAAGGAATTTGGTTTGAAATGTGGTATCGCTAGAAAGGAGCGGTTTCATGGACAAGAAAGAATGATGGTCAATAAACTGCATAATGGGACCGTCAGTCAACGTGTAATGGTGGCTACACTCAAGGAGATATCTGAGCACCTATGGACTTGTCCGGAGTGCAGTGACGATGATCCAACGACTAATTAACTAACTATTGAAAATCACAAAACATTTATTCTTGTAAGGTTTTCATTGTCTGATAGCCTAAGCATCATATTTGGCATGTAGACTGAGACTATACAAGTTTGTTATAACAGGTTCTCCACTTACACCACTACCCAGGACCTGCAAATATATTTGGGAAATTACCTTCACATATTTTAACCACACTATTTTTTTCCTGCTTATTTTAGAAGCACCGGGCATTTCCCTCATAATTTAATGGCAGTAGGTTTTCTCCCACATATTCAGCAATATTTTATATATAACAAAAGAATTAACAATTCATGCTCTGACCCTGATTATTATCTTTGGTCCAAAGTACTTACTAAATATTTTTATCAATACTGAAAGATACGTCCAGTGTATATATATTTGACCATGGCACTTTAGTAAACCTACCAAGGTTTACTTACTTACCAATATTTTGTACATACATTGATCAAATGTATTAATTATATCATCATGGTTTTATTTTATTGTTTCCCTTACTCCGTTGGTTTTGTTGTGTTTATCCCTCTACCCACTTCTGTTTTCTGGATTTCAGTTTGAGATGCTTATGCATATTTTGATTCTATTATATCATAAATAATATCATGCACTCTTTTCTTCCTTGATGCTAAATTAAACAAAATGTGTATGACACTCCAATGAATGTCTTCCTGTTTTCTCTTTATGAAATTTTACATCAGTTTTAGTAGATTGCTGTTGTCAATATCAAATGTCTACACTCGCGTGGCAACCATGACCTGAGCTTCAAGTTCAAGGTGCAAAAATAGATCAGTATCTTCTTCTCATAGGAAATGGCTACGGAAAGTTGAGGAATAGGCTGATAATCTGTCACCTGTGAAGAAATCATCCTGACTGCAATGACGATATCTTTTAAGACTGTTTTGTCTCGATTTCTTACTTTTGTCTTCTGTGAAACAGTCTCCATGAATGACGGAGAGATGCAGATCAGTGGACAATGCACTGTGGTGGACAGTGTGCGGCAAACTCCTAAGTGGCGGTGAATGCTAGATGTGAACATATGGAACATTAGCAAACCTGTGGTGGACAGTGTGTGGCAAACCCCTAAGTGGCGGTGAATGCTAGATGTGACATTAGCAAACCTGTGGTGGACAGTGTATGGCAAACTCCTAGGTGGCGGTGAATGCTAGATGTGACATTAGCAAACCTGTGGTGGACAGTGTGCGGCAAATTCCTAGGTGGCGGTGAATGCTAGATGTGACATTAGCAAACCTGTGGTGGACAGTGTGCTGCAAACTCCTAGGTGGCGGTGAATGCTAGATGTGAACATATGGAACATTAGCAAACCTGTGGTGGACAGTGTGCTGCAAACTCCTAGGTGGCGGTGAATGCTAGATGTGACATTAGCAAACCTGTGGTGGACAGTGTGTGGCAAATTCCTAGGTGGCGGTGAATGCTAGATGTGAACATATGGAACATTAGCAAACCTGTGGTGGACAGTGTGCTGCAAACTCCTAGGTGGCGGTGAATGCTAGATGTGACATTAGCAAACCTGTGGTGGACAGTGTGTGGCAAATTCCTAGGTGGCGGTGAATGCTAGATGTGAACATATGGAACATTAGCAAACCTGTGGTGGACAGTGTATGGCAAACTCCTAGGTGGCGGTGAATGCTAAATGTGACATTAGCAAACCTGTGGTGGACAGTGTGCGGCAAACCCCTAGGTGGCGGTGAATGTGTCATTACTTTAGATAAATCAACAGATCTAATAGAGGAATGATGCTACACTCCTGACAGAACATCTTGACCATGGGATACTGTTGAAATGGAATGTATAGTAAAGCAAAATGAATTACACTGGTTACTAAAATCACTTACCTTGCCTATGAATAAAAATATATAAAAAAGTATATATAAAAAACATACAATAAATCTACACAGGACAAATCTCAACATATCTGTCCAAATGGGACCTTTTTCAAGAGACGTGTTTCTATGATAAAATTTCATTCATCTATTATGTTTATTTTTGTTGAGTTTAAAAGTTATTTGTCTATTGAAAAAGGTCCCATTTGGACCGATACATTGAGATTTGTCCTGTGTAGATTTATTGTATGTTTTTATATATACTTTTTTATATATTTTTATTCATAGGCAAGGTAAGTGTTTTAGTAACCAGTTTAATTCATTTTGCTTTACTATTTGTTCGTTCGGTTACTGCGGCACCCTCCACTTTGTCGGACACCCTCCAACCATTTGGTTATTTATATGAAATGGAATGTGTCTCTTCAGAAACTAAAAATACTAAACATGCATTCATAACCCCCCCCCCTTAATACAACCTTCCATAAACCCCCTTAATACAACCATGCTTTTGAAACAAAAACCATACACTAGTTCCTAGTCAACTCAGTAGCTCAACTGTGAATAGGACATGCTGTGCTTTTTTCATAAAGATTGTCCAGAGATACCTGCTGACAGCTATAGGGATTACTTCAATATTATCATCATCAAATTGTTGCTGAGCTGATTTACTATTTGACAGCACAATTTTATTCTTAAAAAAAGTACATGTCTTCTGAAGTTGATCCCAATGGTGAATAATTGAGAAGGATATTTCTTATAGTTCGGACATGTATGTAGACATGATTCCTTGTCAAAAACAATATAGCAGGGAACTGTCGAAGGGGGAAGAAGCAGAGGAGGGCAAATAAAGGCATGGATAGGACAAGATATTTCCACACTCATCCGCATCGCCGAGGATAGAATTCGCTGGAGGACTCTTTGTGCTGAAGCATCCAATGTGGTACCCCTACGATCATGAAGGGTTACGGGTTTATTGATTGATTTAACTTTTAGCACTACAAAGTTGTTTTTAATATATAGGCCCTAAATGTAAAGAAATGAATGAACTAACAGATTGATAGCAAATTGAAGGGTTGGGTAAGTTCAAAGTTATTATCAGGTCTCCTATATTCTCTGTGTATGATTATCCATTGTAGTATATCAGTGGGCGAAAGGTTTAGCTATTGGTGCCCATCTCCTCTCCAGCTGCCCTTACAATGTGGTTACATGGATGTGTTTTCTCTCTCCATCCCCATTGCACTTTGCTGATGTTGACAGTACATCATGTTTGAACTCTGAGAGCTTCACTACCATCTAAACTAGGTCACAACCTTTACTTTGAGTAAAGACTCTACATAAAGACTTCTACACTTGATAATACGTTCACTTTGTTATCTATTAATCTGTTAATGAAGTAACCTTCAAGATATTATACCCGACACATTGTCTTATTGTCTACTGCACATTCATTCACAGAATAATTCGCTAAAAGTTAATTTTTACTCAATTTATTGTGGGCTCTGGTTAGTGATGTAATGAAACCATATATTCAAAATATCGTCCATGATGATATTGCTGGTTGATGTGATATTTCTTCTAAAGTTTCTTCTAAGATACCCTACGAGAAGACGAGGAGGAAGTCTAATGAGACAATGTACATATTCAGAGAATGGGAGTGACTAGAGGCGATGGGAGAAAGTTCTCCCTCTCCTGAAAGATCAGAAGAACGCGTAATCAGCAACTGACTGGGAGACTGAGCTTGTACACTTTTAGATTGATGGAACGGCAAGCAGAGCATATATGGGAATGCCCCCAATGCTGTGATGCTTGTTCCTAATCAAGAATCAAGATTATTCTAGAGTTTTCATCAGAAAGTAAGATGGATGTTTGTGAACAATTTGGTGACTTTGACGTCACTATTTCTGACCAATTGTCTGCAGACATGTCACTGAAACTGAAAAACTTATTACATTCACAAGGGTGTAAAAACAATTTGTTTCAATCTTTGGCTAGAAATAAACAACTTACAAGAATTTTTGATGTGAATTTAATCAATGTGATCATTTTCATTTTCTAAGATTGATATTCACTTTCTTATAATTTTCCAAATATAAATGGTTGGCCTATGGTTTATTTACGGCATAATTATGGCATGACAGTTAGGTCTAGTGTGACATTTTTAAAAAAGGCCTTTTTTGAGATCACTTTACAGCCATATGATGAAGGCGTGAAGCAATATTACATCACTTTTATAACTGGATTTTATTCTCCATTTACTTCTGTGCACAGATTTTTTTTAAAAGATGATAAATAGCTGTTAAAGTTATGATATAATTATAATACACCCTAGATATGAAAGTGATATCCAGGGAACTGCAGAGCTTGTTGGCCTTGGTAATTAATGTGTTAAATAATAACTTAAAAAACATAAATTAAGTGTACAATAAATTATATAAGGTAATACTGTGTGAAACGTAACAACAATAGTACTTACGTAGAACACAGGTTTTTAGAAAGTTCCACTTCAACATGACAGATTATCACTAAAATTACGGGGTTATGAGGTGTAAACAAGAAAACACACAAATTATATACAAGACATTTTCAAAGTTTTGAACCATCAGTTCTCAAGAATATATAAAACAAACAATGAAAACAGTAAATACAATGTTAACACACTAGATACACTATTGACATGTAAACAATACGAAGTTCAAGGTTACAATAATGTATATGGAAGCTTGTAGTCATAGAAGCAGGTTTTGTTGAAAATTGGACGGATATGATAATTTGATAAGCAAATTAACAAATTATTACCCAACACAACATGAATAGCAAAACAATAAGGACCACACCAACACAAATTTAAACAAATGAATGTTCAGAGTTAAGTCCAAACAGCTTGAGGGTACCAAACTCAAAAACAAAATTGATTGATTTTTTAGTTTGGTACCCTCAAGCCTTTTGTACTTAACTCCAATCATTCATTTGTTTAAATTTGTGTTGGTGTGGTCCTTATTGTATTGCTATCCATGTTGAGTTATGTAATAATTTGTTATATCTGTTATCATATGCTATCCAATATTCAACAAAACCCGCTTACATAACTACATGTTTCCACGTACATCATTGTCACCTTGAACTTCGTATTGTTTACATGTCAATAGTGTATCAAGTGGTGTTAACATTGTTTTTGCCATTTTCATTGTTTTTCATTGTTTGTTTTATATATTTTTGAGAAAGACCTCATGGTTCGAAACTTTGAAAATGTCTTGTGTATTGTAATTTGTATGTTTTCTTGTTTACACCTCATAACCCCTTAGTTTTAATGATAGTCTGCTGTATTCAAGTGGAACTTTCTAAAACCTGTGTTCTATGTAAGTACTAATTAAATATATTCTGTTGTTTACACAACTGCAACATTATTACAAATTTTGGTAATGTTAAAACTAAAATAACAAATACTTTCACACCAATCAACAAATTATATCTAAAAAAAAATGTCAATTCTTAATTATTTGTATAGGGGATAAATGATAACCGTACACAGAGGGTCTGAAAGTGTTACTAGTGATCCACAAAATCAACCATCATGCAACATAAAGCTCCTAGTAGATGACATGCATATTATAATCTTGCTCAAGCAGCACAATACTTCATTTATATAATTCAAGGTGATCAAGCTCATTGATTCACTAAGAATGTAGACACGGGTTGCACTCTGCGTACCCATACAGTTCAAGGCACTGGTTACTGCCATATTGTCATGCTAGTGCCTATTTCATTGTCATAATGACAATGACATAAGTCAAAGTTCTACTAGTTTTCTTTAATAGTTTTCCTTAGACACTGCGCTGTGAAGGTCAAGAACTACATGACTATCTATAACTATCATAATGACTATACATAACTACCAACAGATCACCATCCCTGAAATTGTCACAGATTAATGCATGCACCTCCGATTCAACAGTATAATGACACATCTACATCCTACCAGAAAGGAAGAATGACAATCTCTAGGAACTCTTATCCATTCTGCACCTATGCCACACCTTTCAGTGACCACACACTTTGTATGACTTCCTCAGCATGCAGATGTAATAGATACTCTTTATCAGCGCTGATGTGGAGGTAAGCTCTTGCTCAGCACAGCACAGCTGTAATAATCAAGTAAGAATAACAGAAATGTTTCCCCTGTGCACCAAAGATGATATGCATCACCTCATTCTGGATCTTATCCAACCATTTAACATCTAAATAGAACCAACAGATCACCATCCCTGATATTGTCACAGATTAATTCATGCACCTCAGATTCAACAGCATAATGGTACATCTACATCCTAGATGTATGAAGAATGGCATCTAGAATCATGAAGAATGGGTAACATCTAGATGAGAATCGTAAATGCCAATGCATCACAGATGTAATTCCATCACAGAAACAAGCAATCCTTGGTACAGAAGAAATAGTAACATCTGTTCACTCTGAGCAGCAATCATTATTGCCATTAATGAAAGTATTTTATTTCCCTTGAAATGATATGTGATGTTTAGACTCCTCTCAAAAAGCACACTCAAATATTTCAGTGTTCTGGTTATTTCTTAAGTGTCCCCACACAAAGTAACATGTTTTACAATGTGACTATTGAGAGAGAACCAAGTTACAGATGATTTAGATGGATTAACTAATGCACCAAAGTTACTACACCACTGTCCTATTTGATCTAGCTCACATTGTATTTCTTTGATATATAACTCAATTTCTACTCTACCTATACACAAAAATATCATCTACATATGATATAGTTTGATCTGTTTTTGTGATCTGTTCATCCGCGATTTGTACTGTGTACACATTAAACAATATTGGTGATAATGGTGATCCTTGTGAAAGTCCAGGGCTTATGACTATTGGTGTAGATGCCCAACTACCACATCTAACAAATCTTGTCTCTGAAACAACCTTTTTAACCATTTCCTTTTTAACAACCAATTAAATCTGATATTTGATCAGAAAAATACGAGCAGGCTATATTCATGAACAGTGGATTGATGCCTTTGGGAGGTCAAAGTTGGAGGGTATCATTGATTTTTGTGCATGGACATTCAGGTGTTCAAGACAATGAGAATGGATAGTTTGGCAGGTTCTGTCACTGTACTGAGTAGCAGGGCAATGGACCTCACTGACATATTGAGCTCTTTGAGAGAAACTCTTTGATCAAAAGAAATAAAGGAAGATGATGATTCTCTTATCCATGTCCAGAATAATGAAGCTGAGTTTGAGATGTGCAGTGGCCAGAAATGAACATTATTATGGACTACAAAGAATGTTTGTCAACTACAACTGTCAGTCATCACGTAATTGTGAATACATCAAGAGAGGGATGTGTCCTGTGTGCGATAGTCTCTCGACTAAAATCCTCCAGTGATTTCTATCTATTGATGTAGATGAGTGTGGGAAAAATCTAGACCTGTCCTGTCTTTGATATTGTCTGCATATTTTTTCTTTTCCATCTCTGCTTCAACTGTATCCTTCAAGATCTGGGGTTTGAATTGTGGAGTCCTGCCAAAGACGGATGTGTCGGGCCATTGGCGCAAATAAAAAGGCGACACAACGCATTTCCATTCTCTGGACAACATTCTGCTAGAAATCTAGTAGGACAATGGTCTTGCTACAAGGGAGATCCAGCAGGAGTTTGAGAATGAACGATGAAGAAGAAGAAGAATTGTGGAGTGGCCAGAAATGACCATTTTTATGAACTGCAAAGAATTTTTCTACCAGGTTCTAAGTTTTACATAGTTTTAACAATCATGTCAGTAAACCATTCAAATTTTTGTTGTTTTATTATTGAAAGTATTGGTTATGATAATAATTAATAAATTGGTAGCATATCCTATTCAGGACGTAGCCATCAACACACAATTTTTTGGCTGTAGTAATTTTCTAGGCAATATAAATACATTCAGTAGGTTTTCTGGCAACCTACGGGAATATTGTGCCTAGAAATTTCCAATGGATTAACAACTATGCCTGTTTGGTCATATAAAGAGACATAACTGTTTAGAAAGACAAATAATGGAGGGAAGAGTACCTGGGAAGAGGAGAAGGGGCAGACCAAGAAGACGATGGACTGACGACATTAAAGATAACATGAATACATCGCTAGAAAATGCAAGCCACATCGCCCAAGAAAGAGAGAGGTTCAGAGAGTTCATTGGGAAGACAACGTTCTGGAAGGAATACGTCACATGACAGGTTGTCATTGCTTTTATGATTGGTCCGGATGCACAAATGCCTGTGGCAGGATTCGAACCCAGTACTTTAACCACCACAGGCATGCTCTGTACCACGCCACCATAGACCAAGACGATAAAGACACAAAATAAAAACACTATATTGTGAAAAGAATTATACTAAAAAGATTTTATTTCTAAACTAGATAATAAAATAAAAGTATTCAATGTGACAGATAATTTCAAGACAATGGACAGATAATTTTAAATCAACTAGAAATAAAAGATAATATCTTATATGTATAATATATGTATGATACATCTATCTGATATATTCAACATTATGCAGTAACATTTCAATTGAAATAATTCCCCATAGGCTACATATAAAAAACTATACACATTCTAAGCCACACACGCTATCATCATACTGTTGTATCAAACCTAAGGGTAATATAAATACAGCATGCACCATATATTTCCGTAAATAGAGAATTTGTGTATTTTTTCTGCTATTGATATACGAGAACAATATAAATAATATTTAAATAATTACCGGTAGAAACATACACAAATGGTAACAAAGAATACAGTCAAATAAGTTTACTAGAAGACCCAATCAGGAGAGGGGGGATGTGTGTGTGTGTGTGCCCTATCTCAATTCTAAAACAACAGTGAAAAGCATCTTCTCATATCTTTACAAATACCATCTTCACACCTTTTCGTTCCTCCATGCTTTTCTTTTACCATGCACATCTTAAATCCAAGCCAAAATTGTATCCATTCATTGACTCCGGCTAGGATTATACAGTAATGGCTGATGGTATATTGCAACTAACCTTTGTTGCTGAGACAGCACTGAAGTAATGAATGAATCCGATATCTTAGAACATTATGGTACCTGGTGGTCATGAGATAAAACTGAGATGCTGGGAAACAACTGGATACAAGAAATGTGTACATTATACATGGTGTAGCGAGTTGTATGAGACTGGCAATGCCTCTGTGCAAAGGTCCCACTGTATTATCCCGGATGTTGTATTTTATGTCTGTGCAGGTAGGGTGGAGCAAATGTAAGAAATGACCTTGGCTCTTACCATTGATAAAGTTTGTTTTATTTTCCTTTTAGCAATATTTCATGTGTCCTTTATTCTTATAACCAGATTCCACAGTATTCCACCTGTATTATTTTTGTATAATCTGTCTTAACACTGGTTTTTGACTTTTGTTGAATTTTGGAGACTGAGGTTGCATCCTCAGCTTATAAATGGATTGACTTATATACGGAAATATACGGTACATTCAATCACAGCCCCTTTCAGATATTGTGGAAAATCGTACAATTGTCTTGGGTCAGGGCCATAGATGTCTCCGAGAAGGGGTGAGGTGAGGGGGGGGAATGTTACCTAAAAAGAAAAAAAGGCATTTGCGAATTTTCACATGTACAATCTCTATTTAATGAAACATTTGATGACTTTTCATGAAAAATGACTAATGGAGACGGGGTTTATCATCTTATGACTAACTACTTAGTCCTGAATGCCATGTTCTGACTTTCTAGTACTAAATGTCATGTTCTGACTTCCTAGTATTGAATCTAATATTCTTAATTTCTAGTACTAAATGTCATGCTCTGACTTCCTAGTACTGAATGTCATATTCTGACTTTCTAGAATGTCAAGTTCATAAAATGTCATGTTCTGACTTCCTTTTACTAAAGGTCATGTTCTGATTTGTCATGTACTTTTTTATTATATTATTTGTGGAATACTACATCTTTTCTGTAGAAAATTGATAGCTGGTAAAACAGGTTTACTTCTTATCAGTGTAAATGTCATGGTTTATTCTGTGACATTTAAATTTTGAAGGACACAAGCACCCCCAACTCTCTTAACAGACAAGACATTTTATTTGTTTTGGCTATGAATACACAAATCTGATTTAATATAGAAAATATATATTTAATTACATATATAATATCATATTGCTTATGTGCCGTGAACAAAGCGAAGTACTTTACTCACGGCATACGAGAGAACAACACGCGTTTGTGTGTATTTGTTCTGTCTTTTTTGACAGCACGTTTCACATGCCTGTATGCTATGAATTATAAGAATGATTATAAAGCATCATTAGCAATGTTGGAACATCAGGTCTAGGCCTCAATATTTTATTACTTAACTTTCGGCCTACACTACATACAACAAAAACTTAAAAAATAAACTATCTATACACATAGATGTACATCTTATTATGCATGCTTTTTTTTTATCTATGCACATGGACAAAAATGAACCCTAAGTTCAGACTATATCAAAGGCAACTTAACAATCACAGGAAATAATAAAAGTGATGAGTTTATAAGCAGTGTTACCACTAAATTAAACATTTTAATCCACAAAAATCAATGTTGTAATAAAATTAAAATAAAAACTGTAATAATCATTGTTGCCACTAAAATATAAAAATAAATACTGAGAAATTCAGTGTTGCCACTTAAAATAAATAAAAACCACAGAAAATCAGTGCCGTCATTAAACTGAAGAAAAAAACCAAAAAAGTAAAGACCTGCAGAACACGTAAAAATACATAAAATGTATCATGAACATACAGAGTCAAACCTTGCAAGAAACTACAAATTATGGCGCCGAATACGGGTATTTGACACCTATACAATCTGCAGGCCATAAGAAATTGGCTGTGGTTCAAAGAGAAAAGTAGCCAAGTGTAAAAAATTATCATACGCAAGCAACACATCAATAGTTCTATTGAAAATGTCCAAGTTTTACATCTCAAATAAACAACATACAAATCAAACAAATATTTTTGTGTGATCAGAAGCAACCATAACAATGTTGCTGTAATGATGATGTTTATTTTAGCCCAACAGAAATAGAGTACAAAATATCAACATTTCAAAACAGAATTGCTTCAACTCAGTAATTACATCTTTTTAATAAATTAACTAGATGAAACTTATTTCTTCAAGATATAGCTACATGTAGGAGATCTCTATTGGCCAATCCATTTTTATGAGCCCAAATGACAAAAAGAGCATAAAGAGCTTTTCAGTAGATGCATGGTAAAACAAAAACTAAGTCAACTTCCAGGCCTACCTAATAGGTGTATGGTATACTAGGAGTTAAGGCGCTGTTTTGAAATGAATACTGAATGACACTATGTTTGGCACAGCAAGCCAATGGATACTGAATGACACTATGTTTGGCACAGCAAGCCAACAGTGACAAAAGCATGCATGCATCATCATATTTATTGTCATTTGAAGGAGTCGGGCACCTTGTCTTAAGTGCGGGGGATTGACAATATGGAAATCTCATGGTGGTGACAGGATTAAACATTAACAAATTTAAAATATTTCAAAACTGCAAAAATACACATCTGTATAGATTTTACACAATTTATATTAATAAAATAATATCAAACTGAAAATAAACATACTTCAATTGTGAACAAACATCATTACTACATGACAGTATTGTATATTCCTGCACAATTTCCATATTCAGTTGTTTCAATTAATAAAATAAACCATTGTGATTGCAAAATAATGGAAATAGATTGACAATGTCCTGAGAAGGTAGTTGTGGCATGGATTTCAATTGGGGGCAAATGAAAATCAAGGATTACTTGACTAAGAATAGCATAGTTGGAAATGAAGGTGATAGGCCAGAGCTGAAGTCTTTCAAGGAGTGGGCATTGACCGAGCAAATTGAAGGAAGAGTATTGTTGCTTTTCAGGATAACACACGGCACAAGGATCAGGATGTAATTTGATGAACCCATGATTAAGGAAAGAAGAAAATAAAGTAGAACAAATTATTTAAGGAAAGAATAAGAATGACTTAATTACAAAGATACAATGTCAATAGTAATTCAGATTATCCAAACTAACATTAACACTATATTTGTGAATCTCAAATGTTATCTTATGTGGTTGTAACAATGTGCAGCCAACAGTACACGCAAAAAACAACCTTGTCTATAATATGTATTTATAAAGCATTCATTCTCTAGCATTTCTTTGGTCTCAAGAGATCATAGAGTTTATCTGAGAACTTGATCAGAAGCAGCTTCTGTATCCTATTGTGCCCGTCAAGTGTCAGTCATCTGCTGTTGTAGCTTCTTTCATTGTCAAATCTGTTTATATAACAAGCTTCAGTTAAATCTTCCTTTGGCAAGATCCCGATAATTAAATTTATTCATGTCGAGCATCTTCAGATCACATTAGCTGATGTCTTTATAAGGAATAAAAATGTATCCTTTTACATAAGCGAGTCTACTCATAAACACAATTCGGGTGAGCTTGCTCGTATTCCAAAGCCAATCATCAACATTGTACTGCCAATGCAACCTGATGTATCATTGGTGCTCTAAACATTCAACAACAGTTGAAAACATATGTCCTATACAGGAAATGCTTCAATTCTTATATGAAGTAATATTGATCTTAACAAAATGGCTATTGAAAACAAAAAGGATAATAGTAGTAATAACTATTTTCTTTGTATATATCTATTTTGCAATTTTTTTTGTAGTTTTTTTTTTGTATGCAAATTTCTGTTAAAGTAATTCGATAAACAGAAACATCTTTTTTTTCCATTCATTTTAAAACTTCTGCAGCTCAGCAGGATGTGGTCCAGAGAATAGTTAGTTAGTCATCGGATCATATCACTGCAAACTGGACATGTGCATAGTTGCTCTGATCTCTCCCTGAGTGTATCCACTATCACACTTCTGCTGACATTACCGGTCCTATACTGGTTGACCATCATTCTGTGCACTCTAAAATGTTCACTTTTAGCCAACTCATTTCAAACTCTGATCTTTAATCCTGGTCATTGAAAAGGAATTATCATCCATACTAGTCTCACTCTCACATGCTAAATCTCTTATGGATTTCAAAATGTCAGCTCAATCCATTGCCCCAGCGCCCTGTGCCACAATTTTGCATGATGCCAGTGCGAGTGCCTTCCTAATTTCCTCAACTGTAATTATCAAGTTTTTCCATGCTAAAGTTCTTACACATGTCTGTAATCTTTTTCCTGATTTATTGATATAATTTCACATTTCTCTGACCAATTTGTGCATACCTTTTGTCTTCTTCGTCTTCTGCCAGGCCGTATCTGTGCTCTGAAAATTGGCAATAGTCATGTGTCTTGTCAGACCATTCATGGATTCATGGCCAGTGAATGGCGTATATTATATCTCATGGTTTACTGATTATCTTCACCTTGTTACCTGTCACATTTGACTTCACTGTGGATTTTGTGTTACCTTGACCTAATATATGAGATGCCAACTTCACCTTCGATATCTCCTTAGTTGTCTCTTATGACCTTCTTGCATATAAAGTATATGACGTAGCTATTCTTTGCTCCCCTGTCAGGTCCTAGCAACACATGGGTGACACAAAGATCTAAACTTAGCTTCGACTAAACAGCAGATCAAAATTAACATGAAAGAAACCTTACATCCTTTCAATGTGATCCTATTTCAATGTGATCCTATTTCAATGTGATCCTATTTCAATGTGATCCACTGATATTTATTTCCTCTAGATCTAACCTTTAGCTTTTCAAATAATTCATAATTATTAACCAAATAATTTAACAAAACAAGGATGGCAGTAAGGCTTATCATTTTGTTCCTTGAATGTCCCTTTGTTCAGCTGCTTTAAGCAGAATGCACAAACGAAATGTTCAGGGTGAAACTTCTTGAACATTGCAGTAATACAGCGGCCAGTGATAGGTCTCTCACAGCTAGCACAGAGGGAGCCTTTTCTAGCATGATAATGTGTCTCACAGTAGGGAAGACCTTCATAGTCGAAAAAGCTTCCTGCCCCAAAGGTGCTGCGACACTCCTGGATAAAAACAAACATTCATTGAGTCAAACACTAGTAAAAAATATGGAAATTACAATGAAAAGTATATTTTGCCAAGACTTTAATTTAGATACAAAAATACCTTTAAAAAAATTAGTTCTTTCATTTTTTGAGGATACTAATGCAGTTATTTAATAATTCTGATTCAATTCAATTTTTAACCATTGGAAAATTTATAAAAACTTTTATCGTGTAGTAGATGATAACTGATAACTAAAACATTCCACCTGCAGTATCTACCATGCTATGATTTCAAACTATCTAGTATTTTCCTCCTTTGACATCCTGTCTTGTTTTCCCTTAGTTTTACCTGCTGGACATTGTATTCTAAAACTCATCATCAGATGTATGGTCAATGAATTTGAACTGCTTTTTTTTCAAGGTGGGGTTGGCTGTCCCATCCCATAGAAATGGTATTCCTCACAGAAATCATGCTAGTCGGTTGTGTTGGGCTGAGAGGTGCAGATATCACAGCTAGGCTGTAAATCATGACACAGCACATTCTCTGGATTACATCCTGCTAATCTGTAGAAGTTTAAGACTGAATGCACAAGAGGAAGTATAGTAACCTTCTCCACGCCATTGGCATAAATATAAACCAACTTCCAGGTGTATTCCGCTGGAATAATGTGGTAGCAGAATTGCGGCCGTCGCTAAGTAATTTTGTAAATATGATAAATTTTAATTTGGCTTTTTTCTTTCCTGAAAAAGTGGCAACACTGTCAGTAATTATCTAGCCACATTTTCAGTCTCTCTAGTCTAGATCAAAGATCTGAATGATGCAACAAGTTGAAAATTTCAAAGTTTGATTTAAATCGTTTAAGATCAATGCAAATCGAGTTGAAATGAATGCCATTTTTAATTAAAAATTTATTGATTATTTTTATAATCATGTGGAATTGTTGGGAATTACTATTTTCAAATGAATGTCTGAAGAAGAAGAATGAAGACATTAGTTTGGTTTTGAAATAACACCAAAACATTAGGTGTAGACATTGTGCAATGAATTTACATCATGTTGTGAGTCAAGAAATATTCTTAGATCTACGCAAGATTGGATTGAAGGTTAGTGACATATAAGTGTTTTATTTTGGTTAGTTTGGTTATGAAATAACTTTAAAAATATAACTAGAAATGATAGGTTTAGAAATTTATTGAAAGAATAAATTGGTCGGACAAGAACACGTGAGTCAGTCACTTTAAACATATTTTTCTATGCATTTTATCATTGTTACGCAATTTTTAAAAACAATCCAGCAAGTTTTGTAATTTGTATTGAGCTTAGTAAAGGTTAAATAAAATTAGGAAGAACATGAGAGAAGCATAGTACTAGAGACAAATGGAAACAAGATTGTGTATGCTTGAAAAAACTCAACGGCTTCAACAATGAAGAGATAATATTATTTATTAAATTCACCCAACAAAAAAAAAATAACTAGACATTAAACTAACTCAACAAAAAAATCATGACACATTAAACTAACTCAATAAAAAAAAATTCACATTAAACTCACCCAACAAAAAAACATGACACATTAAACTCACGCAACAAACACAACACGGCACATTAAACTCACCCAACAAATAACATGACACATTAAACTCACGCAACAAACAAAAAATTACACATTAAACTAACTCAACAGAAAAAACATGACACATTAAACTCATGCAACAACAACAAAAATGATACACTAAACTAACTCAACAAAAAAAACATGACACACTAAACTTACCAAACAAACAAAAAAAGACACATTAAACTCACCCAACAAACACAACATGACATTAAACTCACCCAACAAAAAAACATAACACATTAAACTCATGCAACAAACAAGAAATGACACAGTAAACTAACTCAACAAAAAAAACATGGCACAATAAACTCACCCAACAAAAAAACTTGACACGTTAAACTCACGCAACAAACAAGAAATGACACACTAAACTAACTCAACAAAAAAAACATGGCACAATAAACTCACCCAACAAACAAAACATGCTGGGTGCCACTGTCTATTCAGAGCTGAGATGTAATTCTCCATAATAGGCTGGGCACAACCTCCACATTTAGGAGCAAACATCTGGAAGTAATCTTCTCTGTGGAAGAGCATTCAATATTTATCAAGCTTCATCTATTGATTATCGTGTTTTCTCATTTCAAGAATGAAATCAATTATTATTACTCAAATGACATATTCCGTACAGAATGTTGACTTCTACGCGGATTCTCTGAAATCCTCACTATTCTGTGTGAGTTGTCCTACTTCAGCCAAGAACATATTTTCAACATTGTGATTTTTTTATCCTTCATTGTCTTTGTCAATCCTCTCCCATTACCAGTCACCATCTTTTCCACTACTAATTTTCCTATGTTGTTATGTCTCTTTAACTGGCGAATAATTGAAGCATATCCTGTACATAACATTGCTATTCACCAATTGATGAATTTTTAGGCATCACTGATAATAATAATAATAAACCCATAACCCGCCAGGGTGGTAGGGGTATCACAGTGAGACATAACCCACCAGGGTCGTAGGGGTATCAGAGTGAGACATTTGGTGTAGAAAGATCATGCATCTCTATCCCCTACCATCCTGATTAGTTTTGAAACCTCACACCCTGTCCATTCTTTAATATTATCCAGTCATTTCTTCTTTTCAACTCATCTTCTTACTCCCTCCACTGTACCTTCAAGAACCTCTTTTATCATTGAGGCATGTCTCATTATTGCCTGTACCATCAGAGTTTACGAAGTTTCACGATTGTCAACAGTGGTTCCTGTTGCACAGCTAATGAATTAATTTTATCATGTACAAAAACATTGGTCTTATGTTCTCGACAACAGATATCCAACATACGTCTATAACATTTATTTTCAAACAAATGCATCACAGATACATCCAACTGTATTGCCAGTATAATGTGCATTTCTTTACATGGCTTCAATTTTCTTGTTAATGTTTTGTTTAGGAGCCATACATTTTCCACCTTTGATGTTTGCAGTACTTCTTGATTGGTATTTCTCACTGTCCATGGCAGTGTCAATATCTTTATGCAATATTTCAATTAGAAAGAATTCTTATTCTTCTGCGTTCATTCTCAAACTATTGCTGATTAGCAGGATGTAGTTTAGGACAACAGAATGAGTTTCGTGTCACACTTTACGGCTTGGCTGCGATATCTGTGCCTGCCTTTTGGTCTAAAATATCCAAATTCAGCGTGATTTCTGGGTCACATGTCTCTATATGGGATGGGATAGCTAACTCCAATCCAAAACCTCCTTAGTCGCTTCTTACAATGTGCATGGCAGATAAGTGCCATTATTCATTGCGCCCTTTTTGATTCTAGCATCGCATGGGTGAGAACAAATTAATTCTTTTTATCAGTGCTTTATTAGTTAAGTGTCCATATTTCACAGCCATAAATTATCACTGGCAATATCCCTACTCTAATCAAATGTAATTTAGCTTTGCTGCTTGTGAAATGAAATAGATTTTTTATTTGTGTTAATTTTTATGTTGAATCTGCAATTTTTTCTTGATCTCTACCACAAAATCTCCTTAACTGTCAGTCCACACTGAATTATTCACTGCAAAATCTCCTTAACTGTCACTGTCCACACTTAATTATTCACTGCAAAATCTCCTTAACTGTCACTGTCCACACTTAATTATTCACTGCAAAATCTCCTTAACTGTCACTGTCCACACTTATTATTCACTGCAAAATCTTAACTGTCACTGTCCACACTTAATTATTCACTGCAAAATCTTAACTGTCACTGTCCATACTTAATTATTCACTGCAAAATCTCCTTAACTGTCACTGTCCACACTTAATTATTCACTGCAAAATCTCCTTAACTGTCACTGTCCACACTTAATTATTCAAAATACACAACATTCTTCCAGTTCTTGATTAACAATTATGATTATTGATCAGTTTTTTGGATATTAATTGAAAATAAGTTTCTCTACAGAATTTGCATAGACAACAAAAGACCATCAACTCTTTACTTAGAACTGCCCACTAATCATCTGTACCAGATCAGGATGACTCACACAAAATAATGGCCATTTGGAACATTAATACAGACTCTTGAAATACATACTTCAAGCTGCCTATACTTCAATGCACTGAGCATCAAGACATGGTCACACTCAACTGAACTGATGAAATTAATATAGGGCAGCCACTCTGACCTAGAGATGGCAGGGCTTCATCCTGGATGCTGTCCAAAGATCTAGAAAGATCAAAATAATCCTGAACATGGAAGATTATCACATGTCAGGATTTGCCTTTGCTTGTCTGAACACGGAAGATTATCACATGGTCAGGTTTTGCCTTTGCTTGTCTGAACACGGAAGATTATCACATGTCAGGTTTTGCCTTTGCTTGTCTGAACACGGAAGATTATCACATGTCAGGTTTTACCTTTGCTTGTCTGAACACGGAAGATTATCACATGCCAGGTTTTGCCTTTGCTTGTCTGAACACAGAAGATTATCACATGGTCAGGTTTTGCCTTTGCTTGTCTGAACACGGAAGATTATCACATGGTCAGGTTTTGCCTTTGCTTGTCTGAACACGGAAGATTATCACATGTCAGGTTTTGCCTTTGCTTGTCTGAACACAGAAGATTATCACATGGTCAGGTTTTGCCTTTGCTTGTCTGAACACGGAAGATTATCACATGTCAGGTTTTGCCTTTGCTTGTCATGATTTGTGTCTGCTTCATATTTAAGAAAATTTTAAAACATTTGACATTCATCATCGTCATCAAGTGACATATTCTTTCCAGAACTATAGTCTTCCCTATGGATATCTTGAATTCTCCATGGTCTTAAGTAAGGCTGTCCCGCCTCCTTTAGGGACATGTGCAGACATTCCTGAATGTCTTTTGTCCAGCTGCATCTTGGGCGGCCTTTACAACTGTTACCTTTTATCATCCCCTCTAGACATTGCTAATGATAAAACAAAACTAAATTATTTTATATTATGGAATCTGATAATACTGGCAAATAAAAACATAGTTTATTATGAATTGTCAACTGTTACAGTAGTTGAATTGTCAACTGTTACAGTAGTTGAACTGTCAACTGTTACAGTAGTTGAATTGTCAACTGTTACAGTAGTTGAACTGTCAACTGTTACAGTAGTTGAATTGTCAACTGTTACAGTAGTTGAACTGTCAACTGTTACAGTAGTTTAAACAAGAATTGAGAGAAATGTAACCTGCAATAGGCTTTCCCATTTTTCTCATGAAAGTCTTCCTCTCCAAATGGTCGACCACACTGTGCACAGAAAAAATGCTCTGGGTGCCACATCTTTTCTAAAGCAGTGATGCATTTCTGAAATAAAAAGGCGAGTGGAGAGTGATAACCTTTTCACTATAGAAACATACAAGATAAATTTGCAAGACAAAATTATTGCACAAAAAGTTACCAAAATTATAATAATAGTTAAGCAGATGTGGCATATTTTTTTACAGAACTAATGTTTCGTATGTAATCTCAACATTCATACGAACTTTTGCTAAAGGTGCATAAAGTGCAGTATCCATCGATCTGCGTGTAATGCACTGAGAGTTCACCCTTCCTTCTCCCCTGGAACACTCTTGGGGGGGGGGGGGAGGAGAGCTCTCAATGTGTTATGCGAAGAATGAATTGGCGCTAGCAGATGCTTTGCATTTTTTTTATCTTCGCATCACCGAAGCTCAATGAAATCAAACCTACTATTAAAAAGATAGACCATTATCACATAATGAGGCCACATTTGCGCAACATGTACCTAATAATAAGATCCATAACCTGCCATGGCCGTACGGGTGCTACACTAGGGACATCAGCACAAAAAACTCTCAAAACATCTCTATCCTCCGCCATACGAAGAGTGTAAAAAAATCATGCCCAGACAATTCCTTGATATCAATTCACAATTTTCTTTGTCCTCCTCTTCTGCTTCCACCCTCGACTGTTCCTTGCAAAATAATTGTAGAAAGTGAGTCGTGTCTTGTTACATGACCAAACCAAACCAGTGTTGATCACCACTGCCAAAAGTGGCTCTTGATAACCTGAAAGACTATTTGCTGGCAGACAAATATATCTCTTTTTTGTGTGTTCTACATAGCTAATTCTTAACAAACATCTATAGCATTTGTTTTAAAAATACGGAATCCTTCTTTCCATTTCTGCATCGAGTGTCCAACTTTCACATCTGTATAAAAGATGACTTAGCACTAGCAATCTGAACATATTAATCTTTACTGCAATACTGATCTTACTATTCCCAATCATATTCATCCTTGACATGGCAAGGATCACCATCACGAGTCTTAGCTTAATCTCATTTCCCAAGATAATGATAAATCTCATTATGACATGTTTGGGACCCGAGATATTTGAAGGTAACTTCTTCAAGTTTGTGACTGTTTAACTGGATATTCAGTGAATCACTGAAACACATAAAATAGCCATATCCTCTACAGGACATAACTTTTGTATTTTTGATTTGGAATCCAACCATATTCTACATAAATGCCTTAACTTCACTCCAATTTCAATTAAACAACAAAGCAAGAGAAACTAGTGCTCCAATGGATCCAAGGCCATTCCCAAATCATGGAAAATGGGATCAGCTTGCTAAAACTGGAAGTAACTCAGCAACAACAAATAGATGATTCTGTATCTTTTCCAGAAATAAAATCCATCATCAAATGTTTCATAAACATGAAATGGAACTCAACTCATCCATACAGCCAAAAAGAAGAGGCCATCTATAAGCTAGAAAGAAAGGGACCTACAATTTTTATAGATTGAAAACAGGCCATAATAAACTCAAACTTTGAAAGAAAGGGGCAAACAGCCATTTATAGATAGAAAACAGGCCACAACAGACTCAAACTACACATGTATGGTAGGTTTGTAATTGGCAACACTAAACTGTGCCCTGTGAACAATCTACAGAAAACAAAGAACATATTTTCAGAACTGCCTACTTTACAGCTCAATAAGAAAACTGTAGCCATCTGATGGACAAACTCTATTGCCTAGTCTTAAAGCTATTAACCATAGTTGACTTCAATTAACTTGTAGTATCCGGCATTAACTATTGGAAAGATGTTTTAATCATCGCCATAGAATGGTTCATCTGTCTACTAGATGGTTATAGATGCTGGTAAGAAATACCTTCATACTTGACATCTCCTATGTACTGTACTACCTTCTTATTCCTACTTTTTCCATCTTCATCCTTCTTCTATTCTTACCATACTGAATGTTGTTTCAATGTAAAATCCTTGTTAGTGGTTTCTTATTTTTCATTCAAATGAAAGTGTTCTAGTTTAAACGCCATCTGTCCTTGTGCTTCTTTTTATTAGTATGTCATGCTTACAAATGGTAACACTTTAGCCTATTTCTGTTTATACCCACATTTGTATTGTGCTGCCACAGCCCATACATGTTGAAATAATTGGGTTGTTTCATGACACTGGTGTTTTATCTCTCTATAGGCATTACTGACAAGTATGCACGACTGATTTAGAAACATTGAAATTATTCTTATGAAGTAAAACTTTGTTAACATTTCAACTCACATCAATAATAGATCCATTACAATAGGCACATTTTGGTGCAAAAAGGTGGTGATAGTCTGTCTCGCAGTATGCTAGAGAACCACGTTCGTAGAAGTTCCTTGTGCCCAGTGGCTCCTCACAGTGAGCGCAAACAAAGTGTTCCACATGCCAAGTTCTACCGAGTGCAGCAATAACCTGTGTAGAGTTTGAATTATTATTTTACTTTATCACTTCAAAAGTTAGCATTGCACACGCATAATCATTACAAATTTCAAAGTTATTTTATGTTTATATTTCACGCCATGTTGAGGAGTTCTTGTTGGATCATCATGTGACATATTCTTTCCAGAACATGGTCTTCCTTATAGATTATCAGAACACTTCATGATTCTGGGAGAGTTGACCTGCCGCAGCTTAATGTTTAAGCAATCTAACTTTAAATAGACCTCATAAACATCTTCCAGCGGCAAATTCTTTTCAGAATGTGGTCTTCTTTATAGAGGTTCTGAACTCTCCCCCCAATTCTGTATATGAGTTGACCTGCGGCAGTTAAAGGGCATTTTTAAACAATCTGAGACACCTGTTATCTATCACCTTTAGTGAACCTTACCCCTGCTACCAGCAACCATACCTTCCATTCTTTATTTTTCTATGATGTGATGTCTCCATTGAAAATGGTGAGAAAGAATAAATGTATTTTCATAACATTAATCAACAGATTTCCTGCCGAAAGCAATCGTAAACTAAGCTTATGAAAGTATTGTGCTTAGAAATTCTCACAAAACTAGTTGTCTTAAAATCTATACAATTCACACTTGTATTCACAGTTTTACATGGATAATGTTATAGAAACATGTTTTTAGCTTTCTATAATCTTTATAGGTGTCAACATTAGAAAGTTATTTATTTTCTACTTCATCCAGACATTACTGTCGTAGATTTTCATGTCTTCTGGAATAGCTAGTATTGCATTCAGTTCTTCTTCTGTGTTCATTCTCAAACTCCTGCAGATTAGCAGAATGTAGTCCAGAGAACATAATTTGTTTTGTCATGATTTACAGATTGACTGTAATATCTGCTCCTTTTGGACTGACACATCTGATTTCAGCATTACAATCAGTCCTATATTTTTGAATCCACCAGTAGTAAGTATTACTTTCAGTCCTTTACTTCTGAGTAGTAAATATTAC
This sequence comes from Meghimatium bilineatum, assembly GCA_034231615.1. NCBI lineage: Eukaryota > Metazoa > Mollusca > Gastropoda > Stylommatophora > Philomycidae > Meghimatium > Meghimatium bilineatum. The sequence continues at coordinate 29,446,561 of CM067309.1, forward strand.
TTTCAGTCCTTTATTTCCAAGTAGCAAGTATTACTTTCAGACCTTTATTTCCAAGTAGCAAGTATTACTTTCAGTTCTATATTTATGAGTAGTAAATATTACTTTCAGTCCTTTATTTCCAAGTAGCAAGTATTACTTTCAGTCCCATATTTCTGAATAGCAAGTATTACTTTCAGTTCTTTATTTCTGAGTAGCAAGTATTACTTTCAGTCCCATATTTCTGAATAGCAAGTATTACTTTCAGTTCTTTATTTCTGAATAGCAAGTATTACTTTCAGTTCTTTATTTCTAAGTAGCAAGTATTACTTACAGTTCTATATTTCTGAGTAGAAAGTATTACTTACAGTTCTATATTTATGAGTAGCAAATATTGCTTTCAGTCCTATATTTGTATCCTGTCTTATAATTTGTATACATTCTTACCACTGTCATGTATCCTGATCAAGTTAATTTTGTTTTTATTGCCGTTTCATGAATACAATTTTTCACAAAGTTTGTTTTTACAAAATGAAACATACATAACTGTAAATGTTCATTAAAAGTCAAAACTGATCTTTTTTTCACATAAACAGTTATCTCTTCTATGTTCGTTCTCAAACTCCTGCGATAAATGCAGGACTCTTGCCAACCAATTATGCTGTCCATAAATTACGTCAACATTTTTGCCATTTGTTTTTCACCTTCCCCCTTGTCAAATACGTGTCAAGAATCCAGAAACATCCCACCCCCACACTTACAAAAACCAAATTAGCCCCCCACAACAAAACAAAACATTTTTTAGCTGAAATTGTGAAAACATTATTTTATTTTTTTAAATTGTTTAATTCACACAATTTATTTCTACATTGAAACTGTTGATCATCATGTGTATTGTATCTACCCAATTCCAATCCAGTAATTCGTGGAATCTTGCATACATGTTTATTTTATTTCTAATACATTCCCTTTGTTGTATGATCTCTATAGAAAATGTACAGTACCTAGATATAGCATTTATATTCTAAGATTTGACTCCTCTCTAGATCTGCCATGAGTGTCCAATTTTCACATCCATACAATATAATAGGTAAAAGTAATATTTTGTATAGTTTGACATGAACTACAACACTGATGTTGCTTTTCCACATGTTTCCAAGTCTTGACTACATGAGCATTATCATATTAATGCTTTTCAATATTTGGGAGACATCGGCTGGAACAAAGACCAGAGTATGATAAACATTTTTTTTATAAGACCAGGGACGGATCCAAATAAATATGTATATTCATAAACAACTTTTTTAAAATCTAGTGGGTATATTTAAATTGAGTTTTATGACTTGTATATATGTCCGGCTGATTGCGAAGTGGTACAGAGCGCGTCTGTGACGGCAAAGGTACCGAGTTCGTTCCTCACCACATGCAATTGTGCATCCGGACCGTTCAGAAAGCAATGGCAACCTACTATATGTATTTATATTGCCTAGAAAATCACCACAGCCAACAAATGCTGGGTTGATAGCTACGTCCTGGATAGGATATGCTACCAATATATGTCTATTATAGTTTTCAATAGTCTTAAAGTAGGATAGATCGGAGCTTCTCAGTTCTCGCAGCGAAGTAGACACGTTGCATAGCCTATAAATTGAGAAGCACTGATCTATCCTACTTTAAGACTATTGAAAACTATAATAGAAGTATATACAAGTCATGAAACTCAATTGAAATATACCCACTAAACAAAGTAAGATGAAATTAAAGTCAGTTTACCTGTCCAGCTATGGGTTTCTGACAGGCAGCACAAACTCCTTTCTGTTTGATATTCACTCCTTGACGGTTCATGTCTGACTGGAGATCTCCCAGCATTACTTCAAGCCCATTTTCTCTCTAATATAATAAAATGGCAGAAACCATTCCCAATTAAAAGAAATGCTAGGTTTTACTTGCTAATAATGACATATTTTATTACAGTAAACAGTACAGCAGTTTTTTAGCTATGGGTAGTTGTCAAACAACATAAATGGAGTTCAAAATTGGTAAACGGTGAACAACAGATGAGAACTACTGTGTCATTAATATGTAAAGTGTATACTTTAATAACTAGTAACAAGAGCAATAACAGTAGGAAATAAATTTGGCCCTTTTCAACATATAAAACAAGGAGTTAAGGATGTGTGCTGTCACCAGACCTGTTCTCTTTATACAGTGAAAACATATTTAGTGCTATAGTAGATATCCCAGGTATATTAGTGGGAGGATATAACATAAATAATTTGAGATATGCGGATGACACTGTTATGATTGCAAAAAGTGAGGATGAACTTCAAGATTTAATTAATGTAGTAGTCACAGAAAGTAAAGAGAAAGGCATCTTCCTAAATATCAAGAAAACAGAAGTAATGGTTATTTCAAAGAAATAAAATAACACACCTTGCAAGATCAAAGTGAATGATATAGTATTAAAACAGGTACACCAATTCAAATATTTAGGTACAATGATTACAGCAGATGGAAGATGTTCAACAGAAATAAGAAGCAGAATAGGACAGGCAAAAACAACATTCAGAAAAATTAATCGTATATTATATAATATGACCTTGTCATTAGAGGTGAGAAAGAGAGTTCTGCAGTGCTATTTAACCCCTATACTAACATATGGATGCGAGTCTTGGACAATAAACAAACAAGAAAGTGGGAAATTAGAGGCAACAGAGATGTGGTTCTATAGAAGAATGCTGAAATACCATGGACTGCCAGAAAAACTAATGTAGAGGTGTTGATTGAGTCAAATGAGAAACGGACCTTAATCAATAATATAAGAAAAAAACAATCATTTTTTTTGGCTACTTCATGAGACAGGCAGGTTTGGAGAGCATAGTCACAAAAGGCAAAATTGAAGGCAACAGAGACAGAGGGCGACAACATGAGAAAACATTAGACAGTTTGACAACCTGATACAGCAAGGAAACAACAATGATCTTGATACATAATGCTTAAGATAGAGTGCTGTGGAGAGCTATGCCAGCCGGCATGACACCTGATGATGATGATCTACAATATGATACACAGTTTTACTGCAGTCTCCCATTCACTCAATTTGGGATAACATACCAATTCAACTTAATAGATATTTATGTAACACATGTGTTACTTGGGTCAGCAAACAATTTGGGATAACATGACAATTTAACTTAACTCTTTCAGGATGGAATTATTCCCGGTGTTTGGACATAATGAATTTTAGGTTAAATTTTTGGACAATTTTTTTTTTAATTTGGAGAGTCAAAGACCCTACCAGGGGAACCCCATTACGGTAACCACTTGAACAAAAAACAATGATTATTATAGCGATAAAGCTTAAAATATTTTGGTGACTTGAAAACAGGTTATTATCAAATAACTTGTTTTTGTTTCTTCTTTAAGCACCATGAAGTAATTGTGTCTCAAAAAGTGGTCACTGTAATGAGCAAATGTAAGAAGAATAAGATGTTTAAATATTTGTTTATAACCAGTCAGTATGTTGCAGCCAACCTTCGTTGCGGAGACGGCACTTGATGATGATGAGTCACTATGCAGCCAGCATATGGCCAGCACTAGCCAGCCAGAATTCTGGCATCCAGCAGACAATGAACAGAAGGAATACAGAAGAATCCATTCCATAATTATGTGATTGGTCATACACTTCATAACCAGTTTTTGGACAGCATACACAGGATAACAATGACACTGATGATTATAACAATGTCACAGATGATTATAACAATGAAACCGATGATTATAACAATGACACCGATGATTATAGCAATGTCACCAGTGATTATAACAATGACACAGATGATTATAACAATGACACAGATGATTATAACAATGACACAGATGATTATAACAATGACACAGATGATCATAACAATGACACAACTGATTATAACAATGACGCCGATGATTATAGCAATGTCACCCGTGATCATAACAATGACACAGATGATTATAACAATGACACAGATGATTATAACAATGACACTGATGATTATAACAATTTAGCCGATGATTATAACAATGACGCAGATGATTATAACAATGACACAGATGATTATAACAATGACGTTGATGATTATAACAATTTAGCCGATGATTATAACAATGACGCAGATGATTATAACAATGACGCAGATGATTATAACAATGACGTTGATGATTATAACAATGATACCGATGATTATAACAATGATGCCGATGATTATAACAATGAAGCTGATGATTATAACAATGACCCTGATGATTATAACAATGACACTGATGATTATAACAATGACACCGATGATTATAACAATGACACTGATGATTATAACAATGACATCGATGGCGTAAATAATCAAGTTTTACATGCATACCTGCTGATGGTATTGCTGCCTCTGTTCTTGAATTTGATGGTAACCAGGTCCTATGCCATGAGGAGTTGTTGGACTAGAACTGGACACTGACTGACTCTTGACTGGTTTAGCATATGCAGGCTCATCAACATCATCATCTCCTATGTTTAACATCTGAAAATGTTCAACAAACAACAGATCTAATAAATGTAATATGATTCAAATATTTCGTAGAAACATGACAATGAAACTCAACATTTTCCCAAAATTTAAATAATTTTCACTAGGGATACAATCAAGTTTTCATATTTTCTGTAAATTTAGAGTCTAAATATCAATTTTCAACTAAGTGACGAGAGCTGGCTGATAACTATACTCATATTTAATCATCCGAGTACCCATTATCCAAGTCATTGTAGAATTAAGTATAGTAATGTAAAAAAAAGTAAAGTAACCCATAGCATTTATTAATGCCGTAGGGGTGTGAGATGTTAGCGATCTCACATTTCAGAGGCTCTGCAAATGAGGGCGGTAGCCATCTCCTCTCCCTCGCAGTCTTTACTGTGCTATGCTGGGAATTGAATAGTCCTACAGTCTGAGAACCAATTTCTAAATGAGTCACTGTAAAACAGATTATCCTGAAATTAATTGACCCAAAAGGCAAAATTTTATGTTGACTAAGCTATGATCATATCTTTCCAGAGAGGATACACACTTTCATACCTCAGCTTGGTCACTCCAATTTCTATCATTCTTTGAATATACATGTTTTCACCTGCATCTCACCTCATTCTGTAGCATATCTGTCTCTGCCCTTTTTTCGGTCAGCCCTATTTCTCTTTAGTATCATCAATCATAGCATTGTCCACCAATGAGTCTGTTCTTACATTGACCCTGATCCTTGCATGAGCCGGGCAGTATATTCATGTACAACACTGAACATAAGTGTGAAGCTAAGCAGCACACTGATTGTATGACTTGATGACTGATTGTATGATTTGATGACTGATTGTATGACTTAATGACTGATTGTATGACTTGCGCACTGATTGTATGACTTGCTGACTGATTGTATGACTTGATGACTGATTGTATGATTTGATGTCTGACTATGATTAGATGACTGACTGTATGATTAGATGACTGATTGTATGATTTGATGTCTGACTATGATTAGATGACTGACTGTATGATTAGATGACTGATTGTATGATTTGATGTCTGACTATGATTAGATGACTGACTGTATGATTAGATGACTGACTGTATGATTTGATGACACCATGTTGTGTCAACATGGTGCCATACAAGTGTTTATTGCTTATTGACATCCTTACACTCTGGGCAGATGATTAGCCTCCCCCCCCCAGAAAGTGTATGCATACTGAAGGTTCCTATTGGTCAATGGTTAAATACACATTTCTCATTCTACTCTTGCCACACTTAATACTGAATTCTATCAATCACATCCTAGATGTGTCATCCATTGAAGTATCTATATGTAACAAGCATTTATCAAAGTGTCTACATCTAACAGGCATTTATCATAGTGTCTAAATCTAACAGGCATCTTCATAGTGTCTATATCTAAAGAAGAAGAGTTCAAAATATGTAGAGGATTGATTTTATTGTACTCAGTTTTTCATATGTACTTTGTCACTCTCAACGAAGTGGCACACCGCCTGCCGAGAGTACCACTCAATGCACGTAACTCTGTAGCTTCAAGCAATAATCCACAGGGATCTCCAAAAAAAATCCACCTTGTAAACAAGACAATACGAGCCAGATTAGAACCCACAACCTCTTGAACACACTGCAAACAGCTTAAACATGGAGAGAAGATTACAGGCTTTCGAGTATAAATGCTACAGAAGAATTCTACGAATTTCCTATAGGGAACATAAGACCAATGTGTACGTAAGAAATAAAGTAGAGATGTGTGCAGGTGTCCAAGAGCCATTGCTTTCAATAGTGAAACGACGAAAACTAGCATGGTTCGGACATGTATGCAGGCACGATTCCTTGTCAAAAACAATACTGCAGGGAACTGTCGAGGGTGGAAGAAGCAGGGGAGGACAAATAAAGACATGGACAGACAACATCAAGGAATGGACAGGGCTAGATATTTCCACACTCATCCGCATCGCTGAGGATAGAATTCGCTGGAGGACTCTGTGTGCTGAAGCTTCCAATGTGGTACCCCTACGACCCTGAAGGGTTATGGGTTTTATTGATTGATTGAAACAGCTTAACCATGCTACCGAAGTGTCTACATCTAACAGGCATCTCATAGTGTCTACATCTAAAAGGCAGTTATCAAAGTGTCTATATCTTACAAGCATCTATCAAATTGTCTACATCAAACAACCACTGTTTACATATTCCCCCCTTGTCTACATCAGACAAGCGTTATTTAGATGATTTTCCCCTTGTCTACATCAAACAAGCACTATTTAGGTGATTTACCTATTTTATATTCCTGAATACCCAACTAGAGATGCGTTTGGCACAAATCGGAGTAGTGCTCCATCTGCGGAGAGAGCACCACTCACAACCTACAACTCCGTAGCTTCAAGTGGTCTTCCCAAAGGATCTCTGAAGAAATGCGCTTGCAAACAAGATTTCATGACACTGTATTGAACCTGCAATCTCATATACACATACCAAATGGCTTAAGCAAACTACCACGAAGATCCCCTGACAAAAGTTAGACCATCAAGCCGCCCGTGTGTTGCCGGGGCCCGAAAGGGGAGCAAAGAATTGCAACACGGTTTACCTTCCATGCATGAAGAAGACCATCAAGCTACTTTTTTCTCAATCAATCTTTACACATTAAACACTATTTTAAAACCTATTATAACACTTGCTAACCATGCATGGTTTATACAATTATGTATTCTTCAAATCCTATCATCAAGCTAACCTTAAACTCTGAGAGTGACATCATCAGCTCATCTAGTTCCCTGGTGGCAGATGAGCTATTCTGTTGGTGGTGGTATGATGAAGAGGAAGTGGAGGGTGGAGCACCTGCAAGATAAGTTGTGCCGTGATGATGCTGGGAATGGTTGGTGGTAACTGAACTAAGTTCTTGATAGTGAGGGTCAACAGGAAATCTGGAAAACAAAAACAACGCAAAATTTATACACCTTTAGCTTTATTATGCATGAAAACTTATACAAAGATCATTGTGTATTTCAGCCCAACATTCTATATTTCAGACTATATTATATATTCCAACTCATAAATCTATATTTCCCTCCTAAATGATGTATTTTTTCCCCAAAATGTTATATTTCAGCCCAAAATTCTATATTTCAGACTATATTATGTATTCCAACTCATAAATCTATATTTCCCTCCTAAATGATGTATTTTTTCCCAAAATGTTATATTTCAGCCCAAAATTCATAATTCTTTTTTTTTTTTTTGAGGCCTTATACCCCTTTATACATTGCAGCATGAGGGGTAGAGGACTTCTCTGGAGACGGCTTTTTTTGTGTTCTTCATATATATTTAATGCACTGGAGAAGAAATTGAATTCATTTGAAAATAAATGTCCCGGAAGACTCTTAAATATTGGTTGGGAAGAATTAAAGTTAAACATGCACATAAGAGAAGACATCAAACAGAAATATCTTTCTAGAACAATAAGAAGAAAACGATGGACATATCAGACATGAACTCAGAATGAATGAAAACAGACTGTCATTACAGGCATTAGAATCGGTACCAGATGGCAAAAGAAAAAGAGGAAGACCAAGAGAGACTCTTCGCAGAACAACCGCCAAAGAGGGTATTTCTTCTTTCCATCACTTGAAACATGTCTACATCTGTAAAGAAGATATGACTATGGGTCTCAACAAGAGTTACACACAATAGCATCACATTGCTCGAACTGGAGAGCTCTGGTTTCTGCCCTATGAACTGTGTTCAGTACTGAAGGAACATAGATAGATAGATATGTTTGTTTTCATTTATTATTTTATTTCAATAATCCATTTTTTGCAAGGTGTGCCCCTGGCTTTGTATCGTCTGTTAATTAAGAAATACTTCTTGAGGGGCTGTATCTGATGGTAGTCTGGAAGCATATGAAAACCACTTAATCTGTTGTCTTCAGACATTGTGTTTATTAATCTTCTGATGTTTTCATTTCTGATTCTGTCTCTTATTGTTACTCTGAGAATTCTATGTAGTCAAATCATTTCTGTTGTAACAAGTTTTCATTTGGCTTTTGTTGTTATGTTTGATATTGATAGCATAGTGATGGTATGATTGTCGTTTTATTTATATTGCTATTTTCCTGTCAATCAATCTATCAAGTGCCATGCCGAATGGCATAGGCGATCATGAATCTCCACGACTCTCTGTCTCTTGTGTTGTCAATAAGCTTGGTTGGTGAGCTTCTACCATGCCACAAGTACATCTAGTAACTTATCTCTTTGTCATCCCCTATCTCTTCTCCCCTTGATCTTTCCAGTGGTTATTAAGTGTTCAAGCTGTGATCTTCTCAGCATTTGTACTAGAAACCTTGACTGTCTGCCCCTAATGTTTGATATGATTGATCTTTTATGCCAGATTCAATGAGAACCTCGGCATTCATTTTCTTAGCTGTTCATGGTATTTTCATCATTCTTCTCAGAAACCACATTTCTGTAGCCTCTAATTCGTTTTCAATTTTTTAAATTTACAGTCCATGCTTCACATCCATAAAAAAGAATCGGTTTGATATAACATCTCAGTATTCAAAATAGGGTCTGTATTGATAGTCTTCCGTTGCACAAAATGGTTCTCATTTTTTGGAATGCTGATTTGGCTTATGCTGTTCAGCACTTTATCTCACTTGAGCATCTACATTATCAGAATGTAGTTAACAGGGTGCTAAGATATTTCACTTTTTCAACTTGTGCTAATTTTGTGTTATTAATTATTATGTTGCATCTTTGTGATTTATGTCTCTTTGATACAACCATTATTTCTGTTTTCTTCTTGTTTAAACTGAGTCCTTTGTTTTCACTTTCCTTCACTACTTTATCTAATAGGGCTTGCAGTCCTTATTCGCTTCCTGTGATTAGTACTGTGTCATCAGCATAACTCAAGTTATTTATATTGCATCCTCCCACTTTTATTCCGGACATATCTTCTACATTTCGCATAATATATTCTGTATACAGGGAGAAAAGGTTTGGTGACATTACACAACCTTGCCTGACACCCATTTATATCTTTTGAAAACTACCTATAGTGTTGTTAACTCTCATACACAGCCATTTGTTTCCAATACATATTTTTTACTATTCTTAGATCTTTTCCAGTAGATATTTTCTTGTACTTCAGCCCAAAACTATTTCTGTCCAAAATTCTGTACTTATTCCCATAACTAAACATTCTCTATTTCAGCAGAGAACTCTGAATTTGTACCCCAAATTCTTAATTTCATCCCAATATTCTGTATGCCAGCCCAATATTCTGTATGTCAGCCCAATATTCTGTACTTCAGCCCAATATTCTGTACGCCAGCCCAATATACTGTACGCCAACCCTATATTCTGTACTTCAGCCCAATATTCTGTACGTCAGCCCAATATTCTGTATGTCATCCTAATATTTTGTTTTTCAGCAAAATATTGTATTTTTACTAAAAATTCTGTATAAAGGTCTTTCAATAAAAATAAATACTAAAAGTCAATTCTGGTGTTTTCAATAAAACCAGATTATTTTCTGTACAAAATACACAAACTATGTAGTAGTTGACCAGTTATAACTGTTTTCCTTCTGTGTTCCTCAGCATATGAAGTTGTGGACCCTCGATTCATTCATGCCACAAATGCTGATATCATTTAAACTTCAATGAACTTGGATTCCTTTCTGATATGATGTCCTACTCATAGATAACCATGGGCTTACTGCTTACCAAGCCTTACTGGGCTAGAGTGTTTATATACATGTGACCTCTACCATCCGAATCATCAACTATACAATTCTGCAATAACTAGAATAATAATGTACTATTGTTACTGACTTAACTAATAACTAACAAATAATAAGACTAATGTAATAAATAAATAACAGAAAACAAAGGAACCAAGACTTTTTCCACGTTATGTCCTTGCTTTCTGTTTTTAATTTTTTTTCACCGCTATGGGCTTAGGAGAATGTTTGTCAACCAACAAAGAACTGGAAATGTCAATGATATATAATGGATCAAATATAATGGTGGATAAACATTGTGCAATAGTGGATACACTCAAGTGGAGATCTGAGTACCTGTGCAATGATGATGATCTGATGGCTAAATAACTAGAATGTCTCCAGACTATCACTATCAACCTGTTAGTTAGTTAGTCGTCGGATCATCATCACTACAAACTGGACACATCCATAGTTGCTCCGATCTCTCCTTGAGTGTATCCGCCATCACACTTCTGCTGACCATACCGGTGCTATGCTGGTTGACCATCATTCTTCTGCGCCCTCCAAAATGTTCACCTCTAGCAACACCGCATTTCAATCCCTGATCTTTAATCCTGGCCATTGAAAAGGAATCATCATCCACATTAGTCTCACTCTCGCGTGTTATATCTCTTAATGAGTTCAAAATGTCAGCGCGATCCATTGCCCCATCGCCCTGTGCCACAATCGCGCACGATGCCAGTTGATCTGCTCTTTCATTGCCTCGAACGCCCACATGTCCTGGAACGAAAATAAATGTAACCACTTTCAAGCTCGCCTTTCTCAAGGCCTCAATCCACTGTTCGCGAACGAGACCCGCGTGTACCTTCTTAATCATACTCATAGAGTCACTCAAGATGCAGACCTGCGCTACCTTCTGTGTGCGTAGCCACTGAAATGCCTTGGTCACTGCCATAGTCTCCATGGTCATACTACTCGTAGTGACCGCAAAGGCACCATTTTCCTCCTTGATCGTTTTACCTGCGCACTGAGCTGTAAAGGCCCAAGCACTGCGAACATGCCTAATTACAGATCCATCAGTGTATATAATCACATCCCCATCTTTGGTATTCTCACTGATTAAAGCCTGCACTTTTTTCTCCACAGCTGTGGGACACCATTCTCTGCATTCCCTGCTAAGTGATATTACTACTCTTAAACAAGTTTTGAAATCTGTGGGTAGACCTATCCATTCCGCACCTGCTGCCACATCCTGTAATCTGCACACGCTTTGTATGACATCCTCAGCACGTCCCATCCACGATCTTCCTCTCTTGAGTCTGCTGCCTTTAACTTTCTGTATTTCGGAATGCAATGGGTGTTCCTTATCTGCATGTATTTGAAGGTACGCCCGTGCACGGCAATACTGTAATCTATGCTCAGCTGTTGGGCAGCTAAGTAGGTATCGTATAGCTCTTGTCGATGTGTCTCTTGTGCATCCCAGAATGATACGCATTGCTGCATTCTGGACTCTATCCAGTCTTTCGATCTGAGTTTGGCTAAGAGTCAGAATTGCCAGTGCATATTCCACCACAGCCACAACCAAACCCTGGTACAAAAGAAATAACAATCTCTGCTCACACTGCGCAGCAGCCATAACCTTCATTGCTGCTAAGCCTTTGCCTGCCCTTATGATAATATGGTCAACATGTTCCCTGAAACTCAGGTTTCTGTCAAAAAACACACCCAGATATCTCATTGTGCTAGTTCTTTCTAAACTTTTCCCGGACAATGAAACTTGTGGCATGGCTGTCTTTACCATGTGATTGTTCAAGGAAAACCACGTCACGAATGCCTTAGACGGATTAACCACTGCTCCCGTATCTCAACACCAATTTGTCAGTCTGTCCAGCTCCTTCTGTACTATCAACCTGTGTTACAACTGAGTAATCCTATAACATAGCCCATCATCGACAGTACCACTACTGGCATCAGTAGAAAATAGAGGTCTTAACTCAGGAATACAATTACCGGTATATCAATTTTCTATCCTGCATAGTATAAAAACCTAAAGCACAATTTATATATAGGATATTTATTCATATATATATATAAACAACATAGAAAAACAAAGAAAAATGTAGCATTTTCTGAATTAAATACTGGTAGTTAAGAATCAAGTAGAATTAACGAAGTACATGCAATAAGATGGTTATGATAGAAGGAATCCAAATTTCAAGTAGTCTATCATATACTGCTGGGACCATGGTCGACATGTGTGTTAATCTCTTATTCTAGGGAGATTGTACTCCTATTGGTTTGCTCATAATGCAATGATGCTGGATCATAGCCAATACAATAGAACAGAGAAAGGAAGAATTTGTCAAATATTTTGTTTCCTGAAAAGATATGATTATTTTGAATGAGAAATATTTGCAGAACATAGCATTCTCTAAAATGTAGATGTTAATAATGTGGGAAAATGTACATACTATGTCATTTTTTTAGAAATATTATATAGACTGACACATAATTAGAAAAATAATTTCTTAGAAATAATATAAACAGAATTACAAAAAGTAACATTCTCAGAAATAAGATAAACAGTTTACAGAATATCATCAACAGGACCTATCCTTTATCCTTAGAAATAATATACAGAAACAGAATTACAAAATATGTTATATTCCTAGAAATATGATAAACAGAAATTACAGAATATATATTCTTCGACAATCATTATCATAATTTTAAAAACAAAATAAAGACAAATTATTTACCAAGTATTATTAGAAAAAAGATAAACATATTATGTAACAGAAGTTACAAAATATGTTATATTCCTAGAAATAAGATGAACAGAAATTACAAACTATGTTATATTTTTAGAAATAAGACAAGCAGAAATGACAGAATAGGCTGATGTCATATACTATGAATAAGATCAAAAATACAACTATAGGTATCAACTAGTACTGATTTCCGTATTAATACGAATTTCTGGCCAAACCACCCCCAACTGAGAAAAGAGAATAAATAATTTAAAAAAACACAAAGGAAAGAAACATGATAATGGCAGGAAAAAGTTATAAACTTGAAAGCTCTAGAAGAAATCCACAAAAGTGATGAACTGTATAAAGAAATGACTCAAATTTTTCAAAACCTACCAGAAGAAACTGATAACATCCAAAACAAATGGGATATTTTCAAAAATGCAATGACAGAATAACTAAAAAATACATGCAGCATAAGACATCCCAAGAAAGACAAGATAACATAATGGTGGAGGTGTGGAGATAAAAACAATGTACAACAGAAAAAACAATGTTTCCAGAAATGGTTGAAATCTAAACATTATGCTGACTATTTACAATTTTGATTATGGTAGCTACAAAATATTCCAAGCATGTAATCAAAGAAGCAAAAGCTAATTCATATAAGTTAGATAAGTACCAGACGACTGACAAAAATCAATAATTGTACCAATATGAAAAAAACAAGGGTAATACGAGAGAATGTGAATCATATAGAGGCATCTCTTAATTAAGTCATAGAGATAAAATATACGCAAACATAATCGTTTTTTTATTTTAATTGAGGTTCTACGGTAAATTTGCACAACGACATTCATGCATTGCTATTAGCATGTACGAAGTACAACATAAGCATTCATGTACAAAATCCCGCAGTTATGAAAACTAGCCAGTCTGCAACACCAATAGATATAACACCAATGGATATAACACCAATGGATATAACACCAATGGATATAACACCAATGGATATAATACCAATGGATATAACACCAATGGATGATATAACACCGATGGATATAACACTGATGGATATAACACCAATGGATATAACACCAATGGATATAACTCCAATGGATATAACACCAATGGATGATATAACACCGATGGATATAACACCAATGGATATAACACAGATGGATATAACACCAATGGATATAACACCAATGGATATAACAATAGATAACACCAAAGTGAAAACCAGCCAACAAATTTAAATATCTAGGCAGCATTTTTTTCGAAAATGGAAGAAATTGAAACAAGGTGTCAGAAAGCAAACACAGTGACTTACCAACTTTCATCATTACTTCTACACCCAAAGCTCAGGATGAAAATCAAAAGACAGATAATATCCACAATTTCATCTACAATCTAAATACCAACACTTTGCTACTAATGTCAAACATGATCTTTAACAGTCGCGCAGCAGAGAAAAGTATTTACATATCAAATGAAGTGTCCGAGGAAACCTGTAATGGTTGCTAAACTAGATAAAATAAGAAATGAAGAAATTAGGAAAAGAGTTGGTTTAATATCATGTATTGAACATATAGAAAGACAGCAAGTAAAATAGTTCGGTCACCTTATGAGAATGAACCCAAACCAAATACCAATAAGAGCATATAACAAAAGAATAACCGGATATAAAGTTGAAGGTTGACCAAGAAAATTGTGGATAGAAAATGTCAAGAAAATAACCTTGAACAAACATGGACTTAATGCAACCAAGGTGACATATCTGGTCTTGGAATGACAGCTGAAGATCCCACCACTATGCTTAACGGTAAGTGTGGATACTATCAACTATCATTCACCTGGGGATAGGCAACAGACAATCATCATTAAGTACCGTCTCTGCAACAAAGGTTGACTGAAACAGACCTCCAATCTCTTGTATTGGTAATGCACTCTGCTAGAATGTAACCTGCCCATCTCATTATGTCACTCTCTCACTTGTATCTCTGCCTACCTCTTGCTCGCCTCCCCCCGACTTAACCCTCAATGGAAGGTTTCAGCAAGGTTTCATATCTTTTAATATGTCCAAAATATTTTATTTGCTTGATCTTTATTTCCTTTAATAATTCTTTCTTCATAATCTTCTATATATCCACATCTCAAAGACATCAATTCTGTCTTTTAATTGTTTGCTTAATTATTAAACAGAAGAATATTAAAAAAAATGCTTACCTTCCTGGCTGTGGTCCTACCCCCTCCAGCTGGTCTAATAAATTGTCTACAGAGCTCCTCTGAACAGATTTACTGGAAGGTTTTGCAGCAATAGGTTGAGCACCTACTCCACCATTCACTGTCACTTCATTGACTGAAAGTAAAAACATAGAGACATTTCAACAAATTATCAAAATATAATTCATCTTCTTTCTGACTTCCATAAGAATGACTACGTACAAAAATACTAAGCTCGTATGGCAATTGAGACCTGGACTTTTAGATCAGGATGCAAGTAATAGTCACTGTCTTCTTTAATTCCATACATGTTATAGGAGGCAACCAAGGAAAGTTGAGGGATATGTTGACAACATGTCACCTGTGTACAAATCATTGTCCCACCTTGTCTCAATTTCTTAATTTTGTCTCCTATCAAATAATCCCCATGGATGACAAAGAAATGCAGATCTGTGGATCTTTGTCCTTTTGTGGCAGACTTCTAGGTAACGTTGTGACTGGTCTAGAAAACCGACAGTGTATAACTAAAGCACTTGTAGGAAGCATGGAAAGTTCTCAGATGAGGACATTCAAAGTCAAACATAAACAAACCAACAAATTTGGAGCAATAAGTATCTGTGGGCTGTTTTCAGACAAATTCCACAATAAGTATCTGTGGGCAGAGCTTTCAGACAAATTCCACAATAAGTATCTGTGGGCTGAGCTTTCAGACAAATTCCACAATAAGTATCTGTGGGCCGAGCTTTCAGACAAATTCCACAATAAGTATCTGTGGGCCGAGCTTTCAGACAAATTCCACAAACACTCTGTAGTGCATCACGGTTATTTTTTTTATCTCCCGTGCTATACATCACATATATCGATTTTATATGTAAAATTGCCAACACCAATGCAGAAGACGGCCAAAATAACCTCCTGAGCGAGCTTCCATTTGTAGTAGACGATCAAGCAATAACACCAACATGAGAAGAACAACTACAACAACATATTAATAGGCCACGCCCGTGTGTTGCTAGGGCCCGAAAGGGGAGCAAAGAATAGCAACACTGTTTACCTTCCATGCATGTTATACGAGGCGACTAAGAAGGTTATGGGATGGAGCTGGCTGTCCCATCCCATATAGGATCAGTGATCCAAAGTCATGCTGAAGTCGGATGTCAGGCCGAAAGGCGCAGATATTGCAGCAATGCTGTAAACCATGACACAATGCATTCCATTCTCTGGACTACATCCTGCTAATCTGCAAGAGTTTGAGAACGAACGCAGAAGAAGAAGAAGAATAAATAGACTCCACACAACATGTAGAGTCTTTAACATGAAGATAACCACAGAAAAACCATAGGTAATGTCAATAGCAAAAACAGAAAAGAAACACCACTATTTTCATTGATGACCAACAGCTGACACAGGTGAAAGAATTCACTTATCTTAGAATTATCATATCATCAAATGGGGAAAACACCAAAGAAACTCAACATAGATGCAACATAGCATACCAAATCTTAGGACAGATTTTATTTTCAAAACAAACGTGAACATGAACACCAAAACTGCACTATATAAAATGATCATACCATCACTATGCTACCAATTTCAAACGTGGACACTCACAATAAAAGACAAAAGAAAATTGTTACAACAGAAATGACTTGTCTATGTGCAATTGTCAGAATAATAATAAAAAGACAGAATCAGAAATGAAAACATCAGAAAACTAGCAAACACAATGTCAATCATAGATTACATCAGAAGACAACAGTTCAAGTGGTTCTCACATGCTTCCAGACTACCAACAGATAGTGCCCCTCAAATAGCATTGCAATACAAGACACGATGGACAAACCATGCAAAAGATGGATCACAGAAATAAAAGAATCAATGAAAACAAATATATATGAAGCACACAAAAAGGCCATCTCCAGAGAACCCTACTATCCCTGAAGTTGCAAGGCATAAAGGGGTATAATGCAAAAGTAAAGTAAAGTTCTAGGTGATATCGAATGCAAGATGTGCCATCACTGAGGATGAGTCAAGAAATATACCAGAAGAATGATGAGATTGTAAAACCAGAAGTGTGTGTTGTGCTCCTGACAGGGCGTGGTTATCATGAGATACTTGAGCTCTGGAATGTCACCCTTCAGGGACTAAACATGCCTTTACAACGCTCCCTTAGGAGGGACAAACTACCCTTACACATACTTGTCTCTGAGACCTTTCATGTGGCCTGTTCTCAGCTAAACACCTGAGAATAATCTTGCCTTTGTCAGAAAGGTTATGAGCTGTCAAGAATTACCTGTGCACTGATATAGGGATTATTTCATCATCATCATCAACTAAACCGCCCAAAAAAAGTTATTTGTGAAGACAGGCAAGGCCATGTTTTACTCAGTGCACCATTGTATATTGTATGTTACACGGGTGTTTGGTCAGGACATAGCTGTTACACAGATGTAACGTGCCAATCTTACATATGTTAAATACCTAAAATCTTTAATATTCTTAACTTGTGCATGAGATAAGTTGTGTTCTGTTGTATAGTGTGAAAATTATGACATGGTCCTTTCTGGCAAGCTGATTGTGAAGATTTTGACAACTTGCCATTAATTTCAATTAACAGAACTTGCAAAGCTGTGAAAAAAACATCAGATAATAAAAAGAATTACCAAATTGTAAATGTTTGATTTGTAGATATTTGTAATTGCATACTATATTTTTTAACTGTCTCCTACATTTTTTAACGGACAATGAAATACATTGTTTAATGTCTGCCTGCCACAACTTTAGCTGCATACTTCATGTTTTAATTTGCTGCAACATTTCTAATTGTCCACTAAATTTTATCCAATTTTAAACTATATGTTTATGCAGTTGCTACATTTTACATTGTCCATTTTTTTTTAAAATTGTTAGGGATCAGGATGTATTCAGGATGTAGCCATCAACCCAGCATTTTTTGGCTGTAGTGATTTTCTGGCAATATAAATACGCTCTGTAGTTTCCCATTGCTTGCTGAATGGTCCAGGTGCACAATTGCCTCTGGCATGATTCGAATCCAGTACATTGCCGTCACAGACAAAACTGTACCACCTCCCCACAGAGCCTAATATTGCCTGTTCTTTTTTAATTGTCTACTACATTTTAAAAATTACCTTCTACATTTTAAATGCCTACTACATTTGTAATTGTCTACAAGATTGTTTAATTGTCTACAACATTGTTTAAATGTCTACGTCACTTGTAATTGTCCACTACTTTTGTAATTGTCTATTGTATTTGTAATTGCCTGCTACATTTGTAATTATCTTCCATATTGTTTAATTGTCTATTATATTTGTAATTGCCTACTACATTTGTAATTATCTTCCATATTGTTTAATTGCCTACTACATTTGTAATTGCCTACTACATTTGTAATTGCCTACTACATTTGTAATTATCTTCCATATTGTTTAATTGTCTATTATATTTGTAATTGCCTACTACATTTGTAATTGCCTACTAAATTTGTAATTGCCTACTACATTTGTAATTATCTTCCATATTGTTTAATTGCCTACTACATTTGTAATTGCCTACTACATTTGTAATTGCCTACTACATTTGTAATTGCCTACTACATTTGTAATTGCCTACTACATTTGTAATTGCCTACTACATTTGTAATTGCCTACTACATTGTTTAATTGCCTACAACACATTGTTAAAATTACCCACTACATTTTCACCCAAACATTTGCTTTTAATGCTCTTATAATTTACTTCTGAACTGCCAATCATTCTTGACATGTTCTTAGCTTGTGCCCTAGATAAAAGTAAGGTATCACTTATCAAAGATTACGACAAGGCCTTTGACAGTTATGATTAACTTTTCATGACTTCTGTCAATGGTGACTGGAACCTTGAAATGAAATTCTATGTGGAAAGCTGTTGCTAAGGGCAGCGCAGGGATCGATGGATATAACCTTTCTTAAGAAATGGGGGTGGGGGGAGAGATTCCTTAATAAAAAGGTCCTCATAATTGTTTGGAGAATATGTTTCTTATTTACTAGAAGATTTACTGGAGGTAAATTAGACAACCTATGACACTGTATGAACTACAAAAGACAGTGAGTTTTATTAAGGAGACAGAATTACAGATATAGACATGTTTCAAGTGAACGAAAGAAGAAGAAGAAGACAACCTATGTTAATTATACAGCAGGTCTATATGAGCTTTCCATGTGTGTACATTTGCAAGGCAATCTTTACTTGAATACAATCAATTCTTATACCCCTTTTCTCCTGAACTCGCTACTGTCATTTTCCATAGCTGATAACTCCTCTGATTTTTCACCATTGGCATGTAATATTAACTACAGTAATACTATTTCATTTTTAACACACATTTTCTGATCTGGGCCAAACTGCTGCTACCTTTCTTACTCACCTATGCTAGGCTGTGAGCACTTTTCCTCACTTGTTTTCAGAATTTTAAAACGTAAGGCTAATCCCACAATATAGTGTTGAAAGAGTTAGAACTATTAGGCTAATCCCATAGTGTTGAAGGAGTGGGAACTATCAGGATGCCTCGCTGCACTAGTGATTAGAATTTGGAAGTAAGGTAGTAGTCTATTTTTTATATCTCCATTTCTCGAACTCATCAATATAATAGTTAAATCTCTATATAAAACTTCTCGTTTATCACACATTTCTCCATTTAACAACACATGGAAACTACCCTGTAGTCAAGCCTTATATAAGGCCCTGTGTCCAAGTCTTATATACGGCCCTGTAATAAAGTCTTATATACGACTCTGTATCCAAGTCTTATATACGGACCTGTATCCAAGTCTTATATACGGACCTGTGTACAAGTCTTATATACGGCCCTGTAATAAAGTCTTATATACGACCCTGTGTACAAGTCTTATATACGACCCTGTGTACAAGTCTTATATACGACTCTGTGTACAAGTCTTATATACGACCCTGTGTACAAGTCTTATATACGACCCTGTGTACAAGTCTTATATACGATACTGTGTACAAGTCTTATATACGACCCTGTAGCCAAGTCTTATATAGGCCAGGTAATGAAGTCTTATATACGACTCTGTGTACAAGTCTTATATACGGCCCTGTGTACAAGTCTTATATACGGCCCTGTGTACAAGTCTTATATACGGCCCTGTGTACAAGTCTTATATTCGGCCCTGTGTACAAGTCTTATATACGACCCTGTGTACAAGTCTTATATACGACCCTGTAGCCAAGTATTATATAGGCCCTGTAATGAAGTCTTATATACGGTCATGTAGCTAAGTCTTATATATGGCCCTGTGTTTCCAAGTCTTATATACGGACCTGTAATGAAGTCTTATATACGGCCCTGTAATGAAGTCTTATATACGGCCCTGTGTTTCCAAGTCTTATATACGGCCCTGTGTTTCCAAGTCTTAAATACGACCCTGTAATGAAGTCTTATATACGGCCCTGTAATGAAGTCTTATATACGACCCTGTATTCAAGTCTTATATATGGCCCTGTGTACAAGTCTTATATACGGCCCTGTAATGAAGTCTTATATGCGGCCCTGTAATGAAGTCTTATATACGGCTCAGTCTGTAGTCCTGTAGCCCAGTCTTAGGCATATGTTAGACCTTGTATCTTTTGTACGATGAGTTAGTCTTTTGTCCGGTCCTGTATAAATATACATTTCCTAATAATGTCTTAGTAAATTATGCTACACTACATTTGCACAAATATAACTGAAATATGTAACCACAAAGGACCGCCACATGACTCATCATCATCAGGTGCCATGCCGGCTGACGTAGGCGATCATGGCTCTCCACAGTTCTTTGTCTACAGTATTATATATCAAAATTGTTGTTGTTTCCCTGCCGTGCCCGGTTGTCAAACTGTCTAATATTTTCTCACGTTGGCGCCCTCTGTCTCTGTTGCCTTCAATTTTGCCTGTTGTGAATGTTCTCCAAACCTGTCTGTCTCATCAAGTGGCCAAAAAATGAAGATTGTCTTTTTCTTATATTATTGATAGTTGGTTTTCGCATTTGACTCTTTCAACACTTCCACATGACTAACATTTCTAATACTTGCTGCCAAAATACACCGCTGTGAATTACAATCATTTTTCAAAACTATGCTGCTAATTGTGATCACCTTTAGATTGTGATCTCTCTCTAATTTTTACCACGATAATTAAGTGGGTAAAGGTCGGTGTAGCTTTATTCAACAAAAACAACGCTGCGTCTACAAGAATGTTACGTTAATGCTCAGTTTTAGTCAATGTTAGTTTAATGAAACTTTACAAAAGCCCAGAATATGTCAAGCAAGACAAACCAATTCTCTGAAGCCAACCAAATTAAGAATAAGCCAAATTAGTAAAATTTGGGTTTTAAAATGCCAGTATGGCAACTCTGGCTCAAAGTCAATTCCCTTCCAGCAAAACAGCTATACAAGGTACCCGGTAAATTCAAAAAAGTTCGCGGAATTAGTGATTTTTATAGAAATAAGTAACAATAGAATTATCTACTCTACATTTCCTTCAAGGTGGTTCACTTCGGCAGGTACACACTTTTGGTAACATGTATACAGCTTGTGGATACATTCGTGGAACCAATTATTTGACACCGCACTCAGCTGTCTTGTAGCATTGGTCATCTGCACCTTTGAATCGCTGTCCTTTCAGTGCCAATTTCAGTCGAAAGAACAAGGAAAAAAAACAGCCGGTGCAAGGTCACGAGAATATGAGGCTCTGCCAAGGTAAAAACGTGCGTTGCGAGGTACTGCTTTACCAGTAGGGATCGGTGTGCGAGGTACTGCTTTACCAGTAGGGACAGATCTGCCGGTGAATTATCACGCAGCATAATCAAAATGTTCTTTCTCAATTTCTCTGGTCGTTTTCTTCTAATTGCATCTCTTAGATGGCGGAGGACATCAATATATATTCAATGTTAGTATCTCGGAAGATGAATTCTCCAGCAAATCACATAATTTGACGTTGCTCATTCAATGACATTTTCAACACTAGTGATGCAACTAGCACAACACAAAAATAAACATTAAGTATCTTCTCTTCTAAGTGAAGGTAACGTCTGTAATGTCCTTTTTGTCCAAACATACAATCTCCATAACAGCATCTTTCATTTAAACATTAATCAACTATCCCGGACACTTTTAGAAGCTACCTCGAATGCCTTCCGCAGAATTTATCTGTAGTCAACCGCGCGGGGGTCTACACAATTTAGTCGCAGGGTCGTAGATACATCCTCTATAAAGTGGGTTTACATATTAAACATGCTTTCTTCGTTTTCGTGGCCTTTTTTGTGGAGAACTACTAGGGGTGTTGCCCTCTTTTTGGGGAGAATTACTAGGGGTATTTCCCTAGTTTATGGAATAATTACTAGGGGTGTTGCACTCTTTTTTGAGAATTACTCGAGGTATTGCTATATTTTTTACATGCTACATAATATAGACAATGACATGTACTGATATCCTAGAGGTGGAGTGGTGGTCGTTTCAACTCCTATCAACTATATACGAACTTAGTCATCTACTATGACATGCAAGCAGGCTGTAGGGTGGGCTAGAACTATCCCTTCTCTCCTTTTTTTCAACTCCCGGTAACACATGAGTGGAACAGTTTAGATAGTGTACGGAGCGGAACAGTTTAGATACTGTATGGAGCGGAACAGTTTAGATACTGTAAGGAGCGGAACAGTTTAGATACTGTAAGGAGCGGAACAGTTTAGATACTGTATGGAGCAGAACAGTTTTGATACTGTATGGAGCAGAACAGTTTAGATACTGTAAATTTGTACATGTGAAACTGTGTGGAGATTTTTGTTTGTTTAGTTGTTTGTTTGGATGAGGTGTTATGAGCAATACATTTCATATATTCTCTCGTTCAATTGGGAGGGGGGGGGGTTCTACAGATGTTTTGTTCGTACGCCAGAAGACTCCAACTTTTAGCAGAGTGTACCAGGGACTACAGCTATCAGTGGTGTGCACCAGAGATGCACTAGAAGACTTCAACTCTCAGTGGTGTGCACCAGAGATGCACTAGAAGACTTTAATTCTCAGTGGTGTGCACCAGAGATACATCTTTCAGTGGTGTGCACCAGAGATACATCTTTCAGTGGTGTGCACCAGAGATACATCTTTCAGTGGTGTGCACCAGAGATACAACTTTCAGTGATGTGCACCAGAGATACAACTTTCAGTGGTGTGCACCCGAGATACAACTTTCAGTGGTGTACACCAGAGATACAAAACTCAGCCGTGTGCACCAGAGATACAACTTTCAGTGGTGTGCACCAGATACAACTCTCAGTGATGTGCACCAGAAGACTTCAACTCTCAGTGGGGTGCACCAGAATAGTTCAACTCTCAGTGATGTGCACCAGAAGACTTCAACTCTCAGTGGTGTGCACCAGTAATACAACTCTCAGCGGCGTGCACCAGAGATACAACTCTCAGTGATGTGCACCAGAAGACTTCAACTCTCAGTGGGGTGCACCATAGATACAACTCTCAGCGTCGTGCACCAGAGATACAACTCTCAGTGATGTGTACCAGAAGACTTCAACTCTCAGTTGTGTTTAATAGAAGACTTCAACTCTCAGTGGCGTGAATCAGAAGACTTTCAACTCTCAGTGGCGTGAATCAGAAGACTTTCAACTCCCAGTGGCGTGAATCAGAAGTCTTTCAACTCCCAGTGGCGTGAATAAGAAGACTTTCAACTCCCAGTGGCGTGAATCAGAAGACTTCAACTCTCAGTGGCGTGAATCAGAAGACCTCAACGCTCAGTTGTGTTCAATAGAAGACTTCAACTCTCAGTGGCGTGAATCAGAAGACTTTCAACTCTCAGTGGCGTGAATCAGAAGTCTTTCAACTCCCAGTGGCGTGAATAAGAAGACTTTCAACTCCCAGTGGCGTGAATCAGAAGACTTCAACTCTCAGTGGCGTGAATCAGAAGACCTCAACGCTCAGTTGTGTTCAATAGAAGACTTCAAGTCTCACCTGTATCTGATGCTTTTAGAAAAGGCATCCCACTCGGAAGGGTTAAAAAGACAGTAAAACATAAATACATCATAGTTAGAGAACGGACTGACTGTGACACACAAAAATTGCGAAATCAAGCTCTGTATGTACACTGAAAGGTAAGTAGCAGAGCTAGGCTAAACGTGAAAGCTTGAAGAGGCAGGATGACTCAAGCAAAGAACATCTTATAACACGTTTTTTTTTTGTCTGGAAGGTAGGTAAAACGTGTATGCATGTTTATGTTAGCACTAACAGTTCTTACTGTAGCACATTATGGATATCCTGGTGAGGGTAGCAGATGGTGGACAGATCATATCAATGATGGGACGTAGTTACAATAGAATGAACATTCATATTTTAGTGAAGTAAAAAATGTAGCGACTGATATCTAATAGAACATCTTAGAACAAATATTAATCAACATACTGATTTAGACGAATAAATAATCCCCAAAAAAATAATTGCGACAGCTCATGTGTCTTAGCGCATGTACCACATAATTATCTTCGTCATCAATAAATTACCTTTGTATGTTATGTCAACGTTTACAGGACAATATACGACCCACCACCCAGATTCCACATTTTTCAAAAGGCATATAGAAAATTTATTTAGGAACTAATATAAACAATGCGGGGGACTGTGCAGTTGAGATCAAGATAAGAACGGCAATGGCGCTGGCAAAATTAAAACAGATAAAGAAACTATGGCACGGTACTAACATAAGAACCAAATTGTTTTTACTACAAATATGTGTATTTCCTGTGGCGACATATGGATGTGAAGCATGGACACTAAATAAAACAGTGGCCAAGAGAATAACATCATTTGAATTAAAGTGTTATAGAAGAGTTGTGAGAATACCATGGACAGCGAAGAAAACAAACCAGGAGGTGTTACGAACAATTAACGTCGAGGAAGGCTGGCTTCTGAACACTATATTAAAGAAAAAGCTAGCTTTTTTCGGTCATATTAAGAGACACGACGGCATGGAGAGAGTGTTAATGGAGGGGATGATAGAAGGCACCAAGACGCCGTTGGACAAAAGACATTCAAGAATGCCTGCGCATGTCACTGGAAGATGCAGGGCAACTTGCTCAAGACCGCGGAGAATTCAAGAGATCCATAGGAAAGATTACGTTCTGGAAAGAATATGCCACTTGATGAAATATAGAAAATGTCACCTTCCACCTCAAACACCATATCACAAAGTTATAAACACAATCTCATGGTCTTATCTGCGAATTTCAAACAGTTATATAATCAACATAACCATCTCACGTATAATAGGCTATAAACCACAAAAGGCGTAGAAGATTAACTTAATTGTACTGGGGTTCCCTTATATGTACTATATTCCTCTAAGCGAAGCTACACGACGCTTACAGAGCGTATAATTCATAGCACGTAACTCCGTAACTTAAAGGGATCTTGAAGAAATTCCACTTTATAAACAAGGCCTCATGAACAGGATTTGAACCAACGACTTGTTGAACACAAAGTCAATGGTTTTAACCATTATGCAAGGAAAATTTTCTAATGTATTACAAATCACCAAAATCATGTAACTTATGAAATGCTACACTACACATCACTAACCAACATATCCATCTGACCTCTGAAATGCTACAAAATTACTACACAGCATATCCATTCAAATATGAAATGCTATAAATCACTAATTAACATAATCATCTCCCCTATGAAATGATACAATCACCAATCAACTTAACCGACCAACGATATGCTACAAATCAACATAACCGGCCCACCTACAATATACTACAAATTAACATAACCAATACTCTTAGGAGTACAAATCAATAGAACCCACTCACCTATGACAAACTACAAATCAATATAGCCCACTCACCTATGACAAACTACAAATCAATATAGCCCACTCACCTATGATAAACCACAAATAAATATAACCCGCTCACCTATGATAAACTACTAAGCAATAGAACCTGCTCACCTACTTTAACCACAAATCAATAGAACCTGCTCAACTACTATAGCCACAAATCAATATAACCTGCTCACCTATGATAAACTACAAATCAATATAAACAGCTCACCTATGATAAACACAATAGAATAAACACCTATGATAAACACAATAGAATCAATAGAACCTGCTCACCTACTATAACCACAAATCGATAGAACCCGCTCACCTATGATAAACTACAAATCAATATAACTCGCTCACCTACGATAAATTACAAATCAACATAACCAGCACACAACACACTAAACAACATACCAGTGAAATAGGAGTAGCTTTGCTCCGCTACCTTCGACTTGGACATGGGGAAGAAAATATTGTCCAGAATGTTCGCCAATAATATTGCCTTTTCCAGTGTGGCGAGCTAGTAAATCCGTGTAATTGTTAACCACAAATGCTTCGAAATCCTGCTCGTATTAGCAAATGATATGGCACCCAACGAAAAACTATGTACCAGGCACAGGAAGGTCGTATTCTACACAAAAGTGAGCCTTACTGGCAAAAACGCTGATCTGTATGTATATCAAATATCTGGTCAGGACTCAAGATTGAACGCTGAGCTGGAAGTAGCAGTTCACAAAACAGAAGTTCACTGATTCGCTACCCATCCCTCACTGAAACTTTTCTGCTATTTTTACCTACACTAGCTCTTCTTCGCGTAGACGTCGATAATATAAGACCCATTCGCTAGTGGGGAAACATCCTTCTAAAATGACTCGTTTGATTTATCCCGTGATTTTCAATGGCCTTGGACACAAAGTATGATCATAGTGACTAATGAAAATTATGAGAAAAGTATTATGAGTCATTTTAGAAGGCTGTTTTCCTATTTACCAATAAGTCGTATAATGTTGGCGATCTTGGCACAGCGATCTCGGAACCATACTACTGTCTTCGTTACCTGTCCTAACACATCTTCTCAAAATGTTGGTGTGTTTGAATGGCACACGTTAACTAGTTAATGTATGAATTGTATGATTGCAGAGAAAGAATCAAGGAAAATATTCTAATAATCTTCAACTGGTTGCACACAACGAATTTGAAATGAATTAAATTATGTGCAACAGAAGAGAAACTATAAACATTCACGAAACTAGCGTGTAAAATAGTATTACTATGAATAATCCATGAAGTTATGAGTACGCGAAACATGAGTAATCAGATGGGATTATGAGTATATAAACATAAGTAATATGTCGATGTTATATAAAACATGAGTAATATTTCGATGTTATATAAAACATGAGTAATATGTCGATGTTATATAAAACATGAGTAATATGTCGATGTTATATAAAACATGAGTAATATGTCGATGTCATGAGCATAAAAAAATTGAGTAATCAAACATGCATTATATATATATATATATATATATATATATATATATATATATATATATATATATATATATATTTACTACAATATACAATATACATACAATATACTATATATATATATATATATATAGTATATACACACACCTATACATCAACATAATGTCACATTATGATGGTGGTGGTAGCAGTAGTAATACTCTGATCTGATGATGGTCGTAGTAGTGGTGATTGTCTGATGATGGTGGTGGTAGTAGTGGTAATGATGATGATGATGATGATGATGATGATAGCAGTTATAGTGCTGAGGATCATGCTTAAGATGTTGGTAGTTGTGGTGACGGTACCATGTTAATCATGATATGGCGCTTATGATGATGGTGACAATGATGAGGATGATGACGTTAGTGGTAGTGGTGGTGTAGATAATGATGATGTTGGCGGCGATGTAGACGGTGATGGTAGCCATGTTAATAATGATGATGGTGGTGGTGATGATATTGGTGAGAATTGTTGTAGGAGTGGTGGTATGATTATGATGTTAACGACAAAGATGGTTGTGGCGGTAGTTATTATGATCTGAAAACCATCGTGAAGTGCCCAAATCAAACATGTGTGCTACACCCAGTCTTTGTCTCTATTATAAAGTATTGGAAATATGCACGTTCTCCGGTATACAAGAAAACGTATGTATCTATTACCACACCTGGTTGCCAGGTGTATGATTCTCAACATCAAGACAGTCTGATGTACATACTTTAGTCTGTATGTGATATTTCTAAGACCTTGCAAGAAACATCAGTTAGCAAACGTTAACAATAAAACTATGCGAGTTACTATAGGCTATAAGCCAAGTCAGTAGATTCGGGGATGTGTGATGTGTGTATGCTTTAACCCCAGACCGTTTGGGAAATAAAACAGTTAAACAATGGGGAACACAAAACAACACAAAAATTGCAAACCAATTTATCATATAAACTGATAAATTGTTTACCTATGAAATATATAAACTGATTAATTGTTTATTCCATTCAAAAAGTAAACTCATAAATTGTTTATCCCATTCAAAAAGTAAACTGATAAATTGTTTATTCCATTCAAAAAGTAAACTGATAAATTGTTTATACCATTCAACATATGAACTCATAAATTGTTTATTCCATTCAAAAAGTAAACTGATAAATTGTTTATTCCATTCAAAAAGTAAACTGATAAATTGTTTATTCCATTCAACATCTAGTACATGGAAGGAATGTACTAAAATACCAAATATTATTATCAAGTTTCCGTAGATGACGTATTGGGAATTTCGCAAAAGACGTCCTAATTGAATGACACATTTCTAATTGAATGTCAAAAAGTAGATATAACAAATGATCATCATCAATGGTGATGGGCCAACAATAATATGTAAATTATTCAATGAATTCACTGACATTGCGGTATGGAAGAACTCTTCAAGAACATATGTATTTGAAATGAATGACGGCACGCGAAACAGAAGGCTGTGAACAGACATTGTAACCAACGACACACTGTATGAGAAGAGGTACTGGAAATCGAACCTTGCACCAAAAATTAACTGGGAGTCAGTGGAATATATACTGCGTTACTCATATAAATTTTAACTTGTGGACGTCTGTGGCTATGTCGATAGCAATACCTACAACTGCAAAAATGTCAAGTATCATTAAATGTAGTAAGCTTTCAGGTTGGTATTTGGTGTACATTATGGGAACCAGTTTCTCTCGTACGACTGGAATATTTTCGATATTACAACAGACGTCAACCTTTCAGTTAAAGTAGCAAGCACTTAACATATTAGTTACCACGCTGACGTCGGATGTGTCGGGTAAATGGCGCAAATAAAACTGTGCCACAACGAAATTTCTTTCCCTGGATTACATCCTGCATGGTAATCTATCAGAATCATTGTCTTGTTAAAAGGAAAATCTATTTGAACTTGAAGAACGAACATAACAAAATTATGACAGCATGTTTTCATATTACTAACACATTTCTCGTGTTCACTTGGCGAATTGTTCGTGTGCACTGCACTTCGATAAACAAGTGACTCACAGCAGCCATCTAAATGGCAGGCTTATGCTCAAACTACTACGGCGATGTGCTCGTAGTAGCAAGCATTGTACACGCACAATATTTTCTTTAGCAGATATCACGGTCCACATGCTAACAATTGATTCGTTGTTTTAGTTTTAGTAGGTTGTTGTTTTTTTTTAAACTGTATAATTCCACTTTCAGAACATTCATTTACAATTAAATCTCTGGTTAAAATTTTCTATTTTTTTCTCATATAGCAGGTCAGTTCTGCATGTTCAAAAGTAGTGCATATCAGGGAGAACTTAAGTGTTCAGGGTGACCTGACATCCCGACATCATAGGGACAGTTCAATTTTTTGTTTTAAATATATTGTTTCAGTGTTTCGACATGCCCTATGACAAAAGGTCAGGCCACATGCTCTCATCTATGTTCATACTGACGTCACTCATCTTGGCTAATGCGTAAATCATTTGTCACTTTGTGTAGAATTGATGCTGCCAGCCAATATCCTTAACAAAACCCTGCATATTAATTGGATGTAATCCGGAGAATGGAATGTGGTGTGTCATGGTTTATAGCTTAGCTGCAATATCTGTGCATTTTGACCCAACACATCCGACTTCATCATGCCCTCAGAGGTACGTTGACCCTATATGGGACGAGACAGCCGACTCAATCTCATAATATCCTAAGTCGCCTCTTATGACATGCGAGGAAGGTAAACAGTGTTGCTGATGTCACATTCTTCTAGTTATTAATCCGATCCCAGGGGTCGAGATATTCACTCGTTCTTGCCTGTGCTTTTTAACGTTCACACTTACATAATTCAAAGATGCAGGGATATGTATAGTCCTCACTCGTGGATATCGACAGGAAGAAACAGATATGACATAATTGAGGGGCTATTGTCTATTGTCTTTCCCCAGGTGAATGATTGTTGATCGCATTCACACTTGCCGTTATGCGTAAAGGTGGTAGCTTAAGCTGTCTATTCAAGGCCAGATGTGTCGCTGAGGTTGCATTTAGTCCATGTTTGTTCAAGGTTATCTTAATGTTTTCTATCCATCGTTTTCTTGGTCTACCTTTGGCTTTACGCCCGGATCTTCTTTTGTTATGTGCTCTTATTGGTATTTGGTTTGGCTTCATTCTCATAAGGCGACCGAACCATTTTACTTGCTGTCTCTCAATATGTTCAATACATGATATTATACCAACTCTTTTCATAATTTCTTCATTTCTTATTTTATTTAATTTGGTAACCATTGCAGCTTTTCTCTGACACTTCAATTCACATGTGACGATCTTTCTTAGCTGCAAAGCTGTTAAAGACCATGTTTGACATTGATAGCACAGTGTTGGTGTAAAAATTGTAGATATTATTTGTTTTTTAATTTCCATCTTGATCTTTGGATGAAGAAGTAATGGTGAAAGTTGGTAAGTCACTGTGTTTGCTTTCTGGCACCTTGTTTCTATTTCTCTGTCTAGTCTTCCATCTGCGGAAAAAATGCTGCCTAGAAATTTAAATTCTTTGGCTTGTTTCACTTTGGTGTTATCTATTGTTATATTCATTGGTGTTGAAGACTTGCTCATTTTCATAAATTGAGGGTGCGTAGAATAAACTAGAACAAATTTCGCTCTGATCCACGATCAACCCCTCCAGGGCAAAGATTGTCTGCTTCTCCTTGAACAAGATAGTTACAAACACACTCTATGGGCATCGACAGGAGAGCAGACTATTAAATATTTTGGAATCAAATTCGATAGGTACCTTTATTTTGCGAAGCATGTCGGCAATGTCATTCATAAAGATAAGAATGGTATCAGTGCAATTAGAGCCATGGCATCCGCAGAGATGCAATAGCGAATACTCTTTATGCTGATACAGGCAGTGATACTTTCTGTTATGGACTAGGATTACTCACACTGTCTCAAACACAGGTTGATAGACTGGATAGAGTCCACAATGAGATCATGGGGTCAGTTTTAGGATGTACCAGAGATACACAATCACTGCCATGACATGATGTTCTACTAGACCAACCTAGAATCCTACTCTACCTAGCATCCTACTCTACCTAGCATCCTACTCTACCTAGCATCCTACTCTACCTAGCATCCTACTCTACCTAGCATCCTACTCTACCTAGCATCCTACTCTACCTAGCATCCTACTCTACCTAGCATCCTACTCTACCTAGCATCCTACTCTACCTAGCATCCTACTCTACCTATCATCCTACTCTACCTAGCATCAAAGTAGGAAATCGAGTAGCTCAGGTGAAAGAATACTTTAAAGTTGCCAACAATGAAAATCACCCTTTACACCAACCTATAGATAACACAAAAGGAAGGCGCATCAAATGAAGAAAGTATTGGTGGCAGAAGCACAAGATACTCTACTCACAGTCTGGGGACTAGAAGAGGTAGGAAAAGGCTGTGAATGGATGGAAGTAAATAAAGACAGAAGGTCGTACACGACTGTTGCAATACAGCTAGGAAGAGAGTGACGCGAGTGGGTTGCAAATAAGACATGGTCTGCTTGGTTGTTTTTTTAAGGAACCCCTCCCCCCCCCACTCCATTTAACAAAATCGTATATATGTTCCCGATCACACACACAAACACTTAAGAAAACCCCTACTACACTTAACAAAGTTGTATATACGGCCCTCAATCACACACACACACACACACACACACACACACACACACATACACATACTTAAGGAAACCCCGACTACACTTAACAAAGTTGTGTATAAGGCCCCAGATCACAAACACTTAAGAAAACCCCTACTACACTTAACAAAGTCGTATATACGGCCATAAATCTCTCACACACACAAACACACACAAATACTTAAGGAAACCCCTAACACACTGAACAAAGTGGTATCTACGACCCCGATCACACACACAAATACTTAAGGAAACCCCGACTACACTTAACAAAGTTATATATACGGCCCTCAATCACACACACACACAAATACTTTTTACATAAAAAATTTGTTAACAAAGTTGTATATACGGCCCTCAATCACACACACACAAATACTTAAGGAAACCCCGACTACACTTAACAAAGTTGTATATAAGGCCCCAGATCTCAAACACTTAAGAAAACCCGTACTACACTTAACAAAGTCGTATATACGGCCCTAAATCACACACGCACACAAATACTTAAGGAAACCCCTAACACACTGAACACAGTGGTATATACGACCCCGATCACACACACAAATACTTAGGGAAACCCCTACTACATTTAACAAAGTCTGTTAAGCTTTGGCCCCCGATCACACATAAATATACTTAAGGAACCCCCCCCCCCGACTACACTGAACAAAGTGGTATCTACAGACCCGATCACACACACAAATACTTAAGTAAACCCCCGACTACACTGAACATAGTCGTATCTACGACCCCGATCACACAAACAAATACTTTGTAAATGTCATCATATCAATCTAGACACAAGAAACATTTGTTTTCCTTTCACTAATGGACTACACCCACGTCAAGATTCAACAAAGTAAAACACATTTGTCTATAGCGCCACTTAAGAGCAATTTTTGTGCTTCTTCTATCAATTAAGATTGTGTGTATGATTTCTTTAGAAACATTTATATCTCCTCAAATTAAAGGAAGATTGTATATTACCTGTCGACGTCTGCTCTTGAAGAACGAAATCTTACTTTCACTTATCCAGGTAACGAAATCACAAAATTTTGGATAGTAAAATGCAAAATAACTCAAACATTGTGAAGATGTTTAAAGAATAAATGCTTACCATATCATAAGATTGGTTGATGTGTTTTTATAAAGTGATTAATCGGAAAATTAATACAAGACACATAGAAATAAAAATTGACGACTGAATAGTTTAATGAAGAAACGGGCTCTTTTAAAATAGAAGAGCTTACAACCTGTACTGTGCAGCAACGTTAGTTGGAAATGCCAGACAAATGAGGATTTTGCCTAAACCCGATGATAATTTTCAAGGAATGCGGTACGTTTTGAATCTAAAAATAATCTGGACCACGAGGATGACGCTACCATATCAGTAGGTGTAACATAAGGGAATATGCTATCTTAGAACGGATGATATCGTTATGCTGCAAGGATGGTGGGTGAACAGTCGTGATATTAGAAATGAAGATATATATCTCCGAAAATAACTTCAGTGCGATATGCTAGCCAGATTTGAAGAACGAATTCCAGAGCTGAACTAAATAAACCATGAAAGGAAGCTTTTTAATGAATGACCCTTTCAGACACAGTAGAATCCCTCTATATTGCATACATTACAACAAATTTCAGACACAGTGGAGTCCCTCTATATTGCATACATTACAACAAATTTCAGACACAGTGGAGTCCATCTATATTGCATACATTACAACAAATTTCAGACACAGTGGAGTCCATCTATATTGCATACATTACAACAAATTTCAGACACAGTGGAGTCCCTCTATATTGCATACATTACAACAAATTTCAGACACAGTGGAGTCCATCTATATTGCATACATTACAACAAATTTCAGACACAGTGGAGTCCATCTATATTGCATACATTACAACAAATTTCAGACACAGTGGAGTCCCTCTATATTGCATACATTACAACAAATTTCAGACACAGTGGAGTCCATCTATATTGCATACATTACAACAAATTTCCCTATTTAACAACACTTTCCAAAATCCTCAATTATTTGTATTTGTTAGTGTTTATATGTTGTTCATAGATTATTTCTGTTATTACATAAATATTTTGTCGGCACTGACCAAGGTGTAATGAGATTTGACACAGGGCGGTACGATTGGAGTCAATAATTGAAGGAGAAGAAGAAACGATGGTTTGGAGCTACGTTATTGAAATTTCACTGAAAAGAAACAATACTGCGACATGATGAAATAAGTTATCTGATCTGACTGCACCGCATTATAGCAGAAATGTCCAACATATATGCCTACATACAACTGGTATTGGTACTCTCATCTCTTTTTCTAGTATTGTACTTCCCAGCGACTTCCACCCAATCTCTTCTTCTTTTGACGAAAATGATGATGATAACGACGACGGCAATGATAGAACACCAAGGGAGTAGGAGTTTGTCACATTTTTCCTTACGCCACGAGGTGAAGTTTTACTTTCGACTCCAAATTATTGCTGCTCTTGTATTCTTGTTGATACTTCATTGGGAAATGAATACAACACGTGTATGTTATGAATACATATATGCATACAAATATTTCCATGTCCCAGGGACTTTGACTCAGTGTGGTTGTAGGATAGAGGAAGACAATAGTTTTTTTAGATCCAGCATGTCTCATGTTGTATAGGGCAAAAAGTTATATTTTGGTAGTCTGCTTGAACTCCTAGTAAAAAAAAAAAGGAAAGTAACCCATAGCATTTATTAATGCCGTAGGGGTGTGAGATGTAAGCGATATCACATTTCATAGGCTCTGCAAATGAGGGCGGTAGCCATCTCCTCTCCCTCGCAGTCTTTACTTCCCGGATTAATCCGGTACCCATTTAAGGCCGTTGCGATCTGAAGAACATTTCCGCCTCTATCAAGAGAACATTTCCTAAATATCAAGAAAACAGAAGTAATGGTTATTTCAAAGAAAGAAAATAACACACCTTGCAAGATCATAGTGAATGATATAGTATTAAAACAGATCCACCAATTCAAATATCTAGGTACAATTATTACAGCAGATGGAAGAAGTTCAACAGAAATAAGAATCAGAATAGGGCAGGCAAAAACAACATTCAGAAAAATGAACAATATATAGTGTAATATGACCTTGTCATTAGAGGTGAGAAAGTGAGTTCTGCAGTACTATATAACCCCTATACTAACATATGGGTGCGAGTCTTGGACAATAAACAAACTGGAAAGTGAGACATTAGAGGCAACAGAGGTGTGGTTCTACAGATGAATGCTGAGAATACCATGGACTGCCAGAAAAACTAATGTAGAGGTGTTGAATGAGTAAAATGTGAAACGGACATTTGTAAACAATATAAGAAAAGGGCAATCTTTTTTTTTGCCACTTCATGAGACAGAGAAGTTTGGAGAACATAGTCACAACAGGCAAAATTGAAGGCAATAGAGACAGAGGGCGACAACGTGAGAAAATATTAGACAGTTTGACAACCTGGCACGGCAAGGAAACAACAATGACCTTGATACATAATACTGTGGACAGAGACCTTTGGAGAGCCATGACCGCCTTCGCCAGCCGGCATGGCACCTGATGATGATCTATGCTCGATCTCACTGCACATTGACTATTGGCGAATATACTCTGACATAGGCTTATCAGATGTTGGGCAACTCCATATGTCTGTAGTGTTATCCATTGTTGTGCTCTATCCACTCTGTCAAAAGCTTTCTCTTGGTCCACGAAAGCCAAATAAAAGTCTTGGTTATGTTCTGTCGCACTTTCTGAAAGTTGTTTGAGGACGAAGATTGCATCTGTGCAGCTGTTATTTTTCTGAAAGCCTAATTGTGTGTTGTTGAGTTGTCGTTCTATATATGCGCGCATCCTTCTCTCTAGTTAATTAATAATTTTTCCTATGTGGCTTAAGAGTGATATGCCTCTATACTTAGTGTAGTCCCTCTTACTGCCTTTTTTCTTCCAGATGTGTGCAATCACCGCTGTATTCCACTCCTGTGGATTCTTTTGTCTCTTCCGTACCGCATTGAACAGTCTGTACAGACTCTAACCAAACATATGACATAAAACAACATTTGTGTTGCGTTTCAAATGCAAAACGAAACATATATGAACTGGCATAAATGTTTAGTTTCAGCCTTACAAGACAACGTATATGAAAATGATACAAATGTGTATTTATTTTCAGGCAGGCGTCTGCGGTGATCGCCACGGTAGAATAAGTATCCGCGCCAAAAATGATTGCTGATTCTGAGCCTATTACAACAGAAGTGAATTAAAAAATAAAATAAAAACCTGTCATCGATTTCCCTCAACCGGTCCTTAAATATCAATAGTGTATGCCTTCCGAAGGAGAACGCCTTAATCAATCACCCGCAGATCGAATTAATTTCAATTATATCTGGACCAGCAAACAAGTATTGGTAACTGTCGCGTGTTTTGGGGTTCCAACAGAAAAGCAAAGAATGTTGTCTACCACGAATATCATAACATGTGACGGGGGGAGAGAGGGAGAGAGTCGGCTGTCATACCTTATAGGTGACAGTGACCCAATAGCCATACTGGTGGATATGTCAAGCCGAAAGGCGAATATCTCAGTCTAACTGCAAACCATGACACAAAGCATGCTGCTCTTTGAATTGCATCTTGCAGGACTTGTGCAGGACCAGAAAATGAAGGCAGAAAAAGATGATGCGCAAATAGTAGAAATATACGTATATACTGTATACGTATATATAAAATATGAGTATTATTAATGGAAGTATTACCCTTATTAAGTGAGTACGACCATCCGGGGAAATTATAGGCAATAAAATCGAGCTGGAGAAGTACCGGTAAAAGAAATTGAGACGGTACGAAACAGGGAGTTAGGAAAACAAGAACCTAGCGCAAGGCAGGGGCGTAGTTACAAAAAAGGGGCATGGCTCGAACAAGGTGGTCTATAATAGCAGATAGAGAGACGAGAGATAGAAAGAAAAGGGGTTGAGAGAAGGAAGATAAGGAAAGGAAATATCGAGGCTAGAAAGAAGATGAAAGGTACGTGAGTTTTTTTAAGGGGGCAAGTGTCAGCCATGACTCGAACAATGTGGCCTATAATAACAGATAGAGAGAGAGAAGAGCGAAAGAGGGTTGAGAGAAGGGGGAAAATAAAGGAAAGAGCGAGGCGAGAAAGAAGAAGAAAGGTACATGTTTTACCTTTCCTTTTCTTTCTCGCCTTGCTCTTTCGTTCTTACACCTTGCTCTTTCCCTTTTGGTGACTACGTCCCCTGCCTTACGCTCGGTTCTTGTTTTCCTAACTCCCTGTTTCGTGCCTCGTCTCATTTTCTTTGATCGGTCCTTCCCGCTCGATTTCATTGCCTATAGTTTTCCCGGATGCTCGTACCCGCTTTTGTCTACCTCGTGCATCCTTGAACGTGAGGCCACTGTTTGCTATTTAACATGGGGTCTCTAGTTCTCAATCCTATAGACACTGTGAATCCTCACCATCAATCTAAGTTTTGGAGTAATGAAACAACAACAAAAGCATGTGGTATGCTATGCAGACCCAGATTAATTTTTTTTTCCGAACTTTTGATGTTTCCTTCTCACTTACAGCTCTTCATGCGCCCATTCAACTATTACTCATAGGATTTATGTAAGCTGTCTTGCCTACCTATGTTTCTACAAGTAAATTTAAGTAGGAAGCCAGAGGACAATTTTCAATTCCAGTTAGTCTCAAGAATTTCTACCTATGTTTCTCCTGATTTGTATTCTGATTTTTCCTTTCTTAGTTTTTCTTCTCGTCCATAATCTATTTATTATCACTTTATTTATTAGTTTCTATGACCATGAAATATGAGAGTATTCAGTATTACGTTCTATTTTCTAGAAATACGACTACATTAATCATCATGTTTCTATGAAATACGAAATCTACTGAGTATTATTTTCTATTTTCATGAAATACGAGATTATTCATTATTAATATTGTTTGAATGTTATAAACGTGCTGCTTAACAGAATGAAACTGAAAAGTTAGATCACATACCTGAGACATTAAACATCCTTGATCGCTACAGCTGCAATTAATGATGTTGCTGAGTGGCAGCGTCGAGAAGAGAGTAACACTGCATGCCTGCATGCATATTTCTGCAGAACGTGCTTTATATCAGTAATCAGCATGCACAAATTAGCAGCAAATCCATATAATAAACAGCGCGATAAGTCTATCCACCGAACACTGTTCCAGCTGTCCAACACTGACAGCAAGACATTATTTCTACATTCATGCTACACGTAATTAATCATTGAAAGCATGCAGCAATTTGGAAAACAAAACAGGTAGTAGAGAAGCATTGGCTACCAAACAAGTAGCTACGTAACACCTCAACATAACATTACCAACTTTATGGCATAACATGCTGTCAGTCGAACGTTGAGCCTGAGCACGTCTTTGGTGTGGTCTGCTAACACAAGATCGTCATCGTAATTGAAAAACAGTAGCGGCTCATTCGTCCAGGTGATACATATTGCCTACATTGAGAAACACCCATCTACTGCCCCCTATACTCGCCCTCAGTAGTCTTAAAATTGTTGGCACTGGATTGTCTCATGAATAATCTTCCTCTTGTTAGTTCGTTCTCAAACTTCTGCAAATTAGCAGAATGCAGTGGTGTAACGTCAATAGACGCCAAAACTCTCGGGGTCCCCTTTAAATAAGTAATTCTTCTTCTTCGGCGTTCATTTTCAAACTCCCACTGGATTTCTTTTGTAGCAAGACAATGGTCCTACTAGATTTCCAGCAGAATGTAGTCCTGAGAATGGAAATGCGTTGTGTCACCGTTTTAATTACGCCAATGGCCAGATACATCCGTCTTCTGCAGAGGGTAAGTAATTAAAGTATAACAAAAAAATATCTATTTGCTATAAACATTACAGAAAGATAATAGTTGGTTTATTCGTTATTTGACAACTATCCGCCTGTGAGAAATACACTAGGTATCCGCCCTTGCAGTTTGAAGCCAGAAGCCTTTGACGTCAATAAAAAAAACTATTTGGAAAAACTACAATGAAAGTTTGACGCTAAGAATCTTTGGCGTCGAAAAAAATCTATGACAATAGGGGGAAAAAAATGTCGCGTAGTGCCAGGTAATTCAGAAGTTAGAAAACACTTTGATCTATAAATATCTGTCGCACTGGCCTATATAACGCTGGCTTCAGACCAATCGTACTGTTAGAGATAATATATTATGACGCGTTTTATGAGATTTGGAAACTGAAAACCTCTATTTGCTACACTTAGCATAAGTCATATGCTATTATTTCTTTGTGTAGGTACTTAATTGAAGTGTGTATACCTGTTGAATTACGGAAAAGGGTAAGTTTACCAGACTCACATTGTGTTATGTATCTTTTCATATAGTTTCTATTTATGTATCTATCTATTCCTTCAGCAACGAAGGTATGAAAGAAACCAGAGTTCTCCACTTCGGGCGATGTGATGCTACTGTGTGTAATTATTGTATGTTTTGAGACCCATGCCATAGTCATATCCTCTTTGATGGTTGTTCTGCGAAGAGTCTCGCTTGGTCTTCCTATTTTTCTTTTGCAATCTGGTACCCATTTTACTGCTTGTAGTGGCAGTCTGTTTTCATTCATTCAAAGTACATGTCCGATATACGCCCATCGTTTTCTTCTTATTGTTGTAGAAACATATTTCTTGTTGGTGTCTTCTCTTACTTGCATATTTTTGATAGATTAAAAGATTATATAAGGTACGTTTCTCTTTCTTTTTTTTTAAAACTAGTAACTATTGTATATAGGGAAGTACAAATTTGTTTCTGGGGTAACCAAAAAAATGGCCAGCTACCTACCTACTAATAAAAAGGTTTCTCTGTGTCCCCTCTCTAAAAACTCACGCTACGCCACTTGAAGGGAGAACAAATTGCGTTGTATCATGGTTGTGATATCTGCGCCATTCGGTCTGGCACACCAGACTTCAGAATGACTTCTGGATCACTTTGATAATCTATAAGATAAGGCAGCGAACGCTACCCGAAGAATCTCATCCGTCGCCTCTTACAACATGCATGGCAGGTTACAGTGACGCTATTCTCTTCTCCCCTTCCTTATTATAAACCGATTCACGACACAAGTCACTAGCTCGGTCTGCATTGTCTTCGTCTCATTGACAGGTTCCGATCATAAAAGAGAGGAGGGTCTACATCATCAGTTACGGCTGAACAAACACTTTACCAAAATGACAACTTGAACGTACACAACTATATGCGTGAACGCTGAACGTACTGGGTACATCGACTTGGCCAAGTATGCAATACACGAGAAATGATAACGTGAAGTAGTCGACAACTTGGGAAGAATAGCACACTATCAATATAAGATGAAGATATGGAAGAGATGCTGGAGTAGATGTATACACCCTGCCGAAGACGGATGTGTCGGTCCATTGGCGCAAATAAAACGGCGACACAACGCATTTCCATTCTCTGGACTACATCCTGCTGGAAATCTAGTAGGACCATGGTCCTGCTACAAGGTAGATCCAGCAGGAGTTTGAGAATGAACGCCGAAAAAAAAAAGATGTATACACCATCGCTCACTCAGTCCAGTTACTTTTAAAACCGCTACTCTCATGTAGAAATCCCTCAAAGATGATGGAATAATAAGACAAATTATATCACAAATTAGAAGCAGACAGTCAAGATTCTTAGGGCATGTGATGATACAAGCAAAACATGAACATTTAGTAACCACCAGAAAGATCATGGGGAGAAGGGACAGAGGAAGACTAAGAAAGAAATGTCTGGATTGGTTGTCACTGTGTCACAAAAAAATGTCCCCGACTGAACTACCATCACACGAGACAGAGAGTTGTGGAGAAACATGATCGCCACTCGGCATGACACTTGATTGATTAGCGTGAGAAATGGGTAGCATCAACATAAGATGTTTTACCTACTGGAAAAAATGGGTAACATCAACATAAGATGTTTTACCTACTGGAAAAAAACGGGTAACATCAACATAAGATGTTTTAACTACAGGAAGAAACGTGTCATGTCAACAAAAGCTGTAAGCGAAATAAAAAAACAACAAAAATAATAGTATTCGTTGTTCAGGAATACAATCAGAATTTATACTTAGATTAACAGACTATGGTTATTTAAGAAACGTAAGTTTGTTTTTGAGAAGTGTGAGTCGGAAAGATGAGACATTATCTGTTGTAGAAGTTAGGAGGAAATAGTGGAGACAAATAGCAATGGAGGAAGCAGAGGAAGGCATGGAATACTGTGTATAAAATAATATATTGATGAGGTGCAGACAGAAAGGTACGTGCAGCATAAATGAAAATTTAAGATACTAACTCATAAATACATATAGTATATGCTGTTCAAAAAAAGAAACGCAACATTATTGCAGTGCTAATGGACACCCTATTTCAAATATGTACCACAAGTTTATTTTATGGAATTTATGTTTCAACCTTGGCATGAAGAAGCTTTCAGACTTTAACAATGAAATCATGTTCGTTAAATTTGGTTTCACTTTTATTCTTTGCGACTGAGGTCTCCGTTCCAGTATGGTGTATGGCCTCCTCTGGTCCCTATCAATGAACGGCATCTTCGTGACATCGATCCGATTAGCCGTTGGATCTGTTGTTGTGTCATGGCTGCCCACTCTTGCCACAGTGCAACAGACAACTGTCGGAGATTGGCTGGAGCCACGTCTCGCTGGCGGAGTCATCTGTCGAGTTCATCCCATAAGTGTTCTATGAGGTTCATGTCTGATGACAAGGCAGGTCACGGAATGATCTGGACGTTGTTGTCAGCTTGGTGGTGAGTTGTGCCACATGAGATCGAGCGTTGTTATCCTTCTGATAAATCGACCATAAATTGGAAGGACGCAGGGACGAACAATTTCAGCAACATATCAATCGGCATTCAGACGTCCTTAAATTTGCCCCAGGTCACTTCTTCCCGTGAAGTTGATCGTTTCTTCCCCCCCCCCCTTACATCATACACCTCCGCCATCATGTGGAGGAGCCTCATCAACGCTGTTCTGGGCGTAGCGCTCGCTGACTATTCTCCGCCTATCGCCTCTTACAACATGCATGGCATGTTATAATGTCGCTATTCTCTTCTCCCCTTCCTTATTATAAACCGATTCACGACACAAGCCACTAGCTCGGTCTGCATTGTCTTCGTTCCATTGACAGATTCCGATCATAAAAGAGAGGATGGTCATCATCATCAGTTAAGCGATACGCTGGAGCATAAAAAATGATTCATCACTAAACCAAACCCGTCTCCAGACATTCCCAACGGTCCATTGACGGTGCTGGTTCGCCCACCGCAGTTGGTTCCGGCGATGCTAGTGGCTAAGAACTGGACATCTGTAGGGTATTCTAGCCCAAAGACCAGCGTCGTGCATCCGGTTTCTGAGCATTTGATTTGAAATTCGACGATCTGCTGACATTGAGTGTACTGTGGATGATGCAGATGCAAGTCGATTCCTAAGGTGACGCAGCCGTGTGAAACGGTCTTCGGCAGGAGTTGTGACTGGGTTTTCCACTGCGCGTTTGGTCTCTCACTGAACCAGTTTGTTGAAATCACCTCCAAAGGCGACTAATGGTGATTCTAACCCCGTTAAATTGTCTGGTCGCTACACTTTGTGATTTTCCAGTCTTGTAAGCGTCTGTGAATTTTCAACTGAATTTATTCCACGACCGTCAATCTTTTATATGTACTTAATAATATGGTCAGAGAGTTTTGTATTCATACATTTTCACGGGATTTTCAAGAGCCAGTCACGAGTTATTGCCAAAAATGTTGTATCTCTTTCATGACCTCATGAATCATGAGGTTGAGTACAGTTCAGGTAACCACAAGGAATTATGACCAAGTGGATACATTCGATACGATGTACAATCAGCGAATATCTTTTATAACAGTAACTCCAAAAAGGTTCATTTTTTAACAGCATATGATAAGCGATAGACATATGACACAAATAGGGGGAGACACATAAAATGACAGTGATAAAGCTTACACAGAAATGCATAATATGCTGCCCAAATCAAGAAAAAAACAAGGAAGCAGTAAATGAACGTTGAATGTGCGAGCAAACTGAGGTGACAAAAGTGCAAGAATCAAGTGCTTCTTACCCTGGTTCCCATCACTTTGGTCTTCCAGGTAATTTAGGAGTGTTATAACTGGAACAGTAGACATACTCATGTAGTTAATTATGGCAAATGTTAGTCTATTCACTCTCTTTCACGGCGTCACACCGTCCACAGTTTTACAGTATCTTCATACACTATCTTCACTCTCTTTCACGGCGTCACACTGTCCACAGTTTTACAGTATCTTCATACACTATCTTCACTCTCTTTCATGGCGTCACACTGTCCACAGTTTTACATTATCTTCATACACTATCTTCACTCTCTTTCATGGCGTCACACTGTCCACAGTTTTACAGTATCTTCATACACTATCTTCACTCTCACGGCGTCACACTGTCCAGTTTTACAGTATCTTCATACACTATCTTCACTCTCACGGCGTCACACTGTCCACAGTTTTACAGTATCTTCATACACTATCTTCACTTTCACGGCGTCACACTGTCCACAGTTTTACAGTATCTTCATACACTATCTTCACTCTCACGGCGTCACACTGTCCACAGTTTTACAGTATCTTCATACACTATCTTCACTTTCACGGTGTAACACTGTCCACAGTTTTACAGTATCTTCATACACTATCTCCACTTTCACGGCGTCACACTGTCCACAGTTTTACAGTATCTTCATACACTATCTTCACTTTCACGGCGTCACACTGTCCACAGTTTTACAGTATCTTCATACACTATCTTCACTCTCATTCACGGTGTCACACTGTCCACAGTTTTACAGTATCTTCATACACTGTCTTCACTCTCTTTCACGGCGTCACACTTTCCACAGTTTTACAGTATCTTCATACACTATCGCTCATTCAGTCTAGTTACTTTTAAAACGAATAATCTAATTTTGTTTTTGTTGCTAATCTAATTTCTGTTCAATATCTGCTTCAAGATTTCTCCAGAGCATACTATATTTTCACTCAAAAATCATTCATAAAAACATATACAGAAAAGCATACATGAAATATCATTAGCATTATGTTAGCCTTATGAATAGAGTTATTCACATCCTGTTCCGTGTATACCCTGTGCGCTGGTCACACAAAGAGCAACTCA
The DNA here is from genome assembly GCA_034231615.1 of Meghimatium bilineatum. Classification (NCBI taxonomy): domain Eukaryota; kingdom Metazoa; phylum Mollusca; class Gastropoda; order Stylommatophora; family Philomycidae; genus Meghimatium; species Meghimatium bilineatum. Next base: position 29,491,197 of record CM067309.1, read on the forward strand.
TATATGTTGATCCGTTATTTTCATTAGTTACTTTATGTATACTTTGTGTCGCTAGCTAATAAAAATAAATTGACCAGAAACTGTTGCTGCGATCGTTTTGCCCACCTACTATTATCCATCTGTGGCAATCAACTTTCTTCAGTTTACTGAACCTCTCCTTGAAGCTGCTGAATCTGTTTTCAATAAGCACTTTCCAGTCCAATCTATTCATGATCTCTTCTTGGAATGTTCCATCATCACAATTGCTAGAGAATGTGGAGTAATGGGAAAGCTGAACTTCAAATCAAACACATGATCTCTTCTATCACCTCTTCTTCTTCCACCCTCAACTGTTCCTTGAAAGATATTTTTGGAAAGAGAATCGTGCCTCATCACGTTGCCAAACCACACAAATTTGCGGTGCCTAACCACTGCCAGGGGATGTTCTTGTTGCCCCACTGCCATGGGGTGTTCTTGTTGCCCCACTGCCATGGTATGTTCTTGTTGCCCCACTGCCAGGAGATGTTCTTGTTGCCCCACTGCCAGGAGATGTTCTTGTTGTCCCATTGCCATGGGATGTTCTTGTTGTCCCACTACCATGGGATGTTCTTGTCCCATTGCCATGGGATGTTCTTGTTGTCCCACTACCATGGGATGTTCTTGTCCCACTACCATGGGATGTTCTTGTTGCCCCACTGTCATGGGATGTTCTTGTTGCTAAATGTCATAAGATGTTCTTGTTTCCCCACTGCCATTAAATGTTCTTGTTGTCTTACTGCCATGGGATGATCTTGTTACCCCACTACCATGAGATGTTCTTGTTGCCCCACTGCCATGGTATGTTTTTGTTGCCCCACTGCTATTAGATGTTCTTGTTGGCCTGCAAGAGTATTTATATTGCTTCTCGCGTATAAGTTAGTTTTATGTTCTGCATAATGCATACCTAATATCCGTCTATAGCATTTATTTTCAAAAGTCTGTATTCTCCTCTCTATTTCTGATGTAATTGTTCAACTCTCACATCCATATAAATTAATGTGTTATAGATATAGATTAATTTACATATTTATATATGTTTATTCTGCTCTTCCATATGGTTTTTAAGCTGGTCATTGCAGCCGATGCTATTTCAAGTTTAGTCTTTATTCCTTTGGTACTTTTTCCATCCCTGCTTATATAAGAACCAAAGTATTTACAAGTATCAACTTCTAGTCTTTGTCCATTCACCCAAATGTTAACAGGGCTCGTGCTGTCATCTCTATTTACCATTATTTCGCTTTTCTCGATGTTTATTTCCATAACATACGTTTTGCAAGTTTTTGTCAAACTTAGAAGTAGGTTCTTGAAGTTCTTTCTTTCCTCCAGTCATGAGATGAATGCCAACAGTGTTATGTGTTATATACTGTTAACTATATCTTGTGTCTGTAAAATGTAAAAAAAAAAAAGTCTTTTTTCGCAAATACCACAAATCCCGTATAAAAACATTGGTTACATTTCCTATTCAGTTAGTAGTCATAAAAGAGTATTTCTGACTATAGTAATTTTATTGTGGTTTACGTTCAGTACTTTATCATAGCTTTATGGACAATCTGGGTGCACAATTGCTTGAGGGGGATGTGAAACCGGTACGGTCATCCATTGATTTTAATACTACATGTGAACTCTCCATAATCCATATTGTTTTGAAAGCCTACCATCCTCCATTCTGCATAATTAATTCACACCATCAATTTATATATAATGTTTAAATGTATACTTGTATCTCAATATCTCTATCTCTCTGACACCCTCTTCAATTCTACAGTTTGATCACCAGTAATGTGTTTTTCTACTAAGATTTTAGCCAAATATGCAAACAATAGTGTCTAGCAGGAGACGACCATCAATAAAACCGCATTAACTACACATGTACCCAGCGTGTGCTAATCGATGTATGACTACGGTCACACCAAGACCTAGAAATTAGCAATTTTTAAAGCTCCGTGGACACTCATTTGTAACAGCATCTACATCCTGTTAACAGAGGATGTGCGAGAACACAAAAAAGAAGGATGCCCCCTCGTGAAAATCAATAATGTTATAAGAGTCTAACTTAACTTTATGGAATATTTTGTATATAATTTTTTTTTTACTGGCTATACTAGATAATGAGGCTGAAGATGTAGAGCTTATATAAAATTTGCTCATATTTCAGATCTAGCAACATGCTGGGGGGGGGGGGAGTGTTATAGTAAAAAAATACAACTTTGTTATAAACATAAAGTGCTTTCTTTGGCTGGCGACACGTGAGTACCCTCATCCAGTGACGCACACACACGACTATTCTGGAGAAGAATTTCGTATATATTGTGCTTTAAATCCTGGTTATTTTTGTAGCAATCGACTCTTTCTGTGACATTTTTACAAGTCCGTTTCAATTCCTTTTGCATACTAGATGTCCATGGTCCAATCTATTTGACATTGTTAACAATAATTATATATCAATATATTTATAACGTGTAACTTACAAGCCGATATTCGCGTGCGTGAGTAATAATGACAGTGTCACCGTGACCATGGACAACACAAAGAAACAGGCATTCTTATGTCATGCATTCCATTATTTCCGCGCACTTCGTTGGTGGGCGTTAACAATATTTCTGCGCACTTCATGTGTCGGCGTCTCCATTAATTTCACGCGCTTCATTGGTCGGAGTTTTCATTATTTCCGCCTCTCTTCATTGGTCGGCTGTTTCCATTATTTCTGCGCCTTTCATTGGTCGGCGATTCCATTATTTCTGCTCTCTTCGTTGGTCGGTGTTTCCATTATTTCCGCGCACTTCGGTGGTAGGCGGTTTCCATTATTTCCGCGCTATTCATTGGTCAGCGGTTTCCATTATTTCCACGCTCTTCATTGGTCGGCGATTTCATTATTTCTGCGCTCTTCATTGGTTGGCGGTTTCCATTATTTCTGCGCACTTCATTGGTTGGCGGTTTCCATTATTTCCACACACTTAGGTGTTCGGTGTTTCCGTTGTTTTCATGCACTTCGGTGGTCGGCGTTGACAGGATAAAGGTTTATGTAGGTCCCATGGCAGCAACTACCGAGGGGATGAAGATAACTCTTCGTGTTCTAAGCCGCAGCAACTATTAGGTTCGGTAGCTAGTTCCCTTCCTTTCTGTGTTAACCGTACCTACGGCACAACGTTTATACATAGTGATAAACAAAACAAAACTTAATCTAAATCATGACGTGAAGGCTTGTTTTGATTTTGTCCGTTGGTCTACTGCCGAGGTTCATGGTATCACTGTGTTGACCTGACCTCATGATATCTAGTTTCGATTTCTTGACATTCAATCAAATTGATCCCCGTGTGCTTCAGCACTGAAACCTGTGTAATTAACTTTAATCCAACATTTATACTCAGTGAGCTCTCAATGTTTTCTGGTCTTCCTAATTCCTGAGTGAAAATGTTTGTCTTCTTGATTAGTGTCAATGTTTACTCAATCACTTTATTCAACGTTCGCTGACAATCAATTGTGTGGAAGGGTTTAGAAGACAATCTCTAGATCAAACAGTGGTAATCGTTGAACCCAGTCTCTTCCTCTTCTGTGATCACTCTCTCATAATCAACACGAAATTGTGTCTGATTTTCGCCGGGAAGCGTGAAGTATGGTGTGCAACGATTTAATTTGCGCCATATAGGCCTGGCACATGAGTTTTCGGCATGCATTTAATTCAGTTAGGCTTGCCTAGCCTATGACAGCCTTCTTATATGTCACCAGGCGACGAGTGTGTGTCACATATAGCCAGGACAGTTTATGACCCACTGTGCCCTTGGACTTTGCAGACTAAAACATGTCCCTGGGTGGCAGTTCCCGAGGAGACGGTAAGCATAAATTTATTAGATTTGGGTCTACTACGTCTATCTCGTATGAGGTGTTACGATGCCAGTATACTTGTCTCATGTAATGTAACAATTCCATTGTCCCCTGTGTCATCTGGCACTCGCCTTTCCTGAACTGTGAACATGGTTCCAGTACAGGTGACTGCTCAAACAGTAAAGTTGAGCTAGGGTTGGTTCGCCCTCTTAGCCAAGGTTTCGTTCACAGACAGTGAACATCTCGTCCAAGCTAGAAGTTATGCACACAATTTTTCTGTGTGCCGAGATAGACTTTGCTTTTTCTCTACCAAACTACGTGCTACGGTAAGACGACTGAAAGCTTGTTCCCCGGCATAAACTGTTTTCATTACAATTTTTATTTTCTCACTTATTCTTGCACAGTGCACTGCCCTCTAGCGCTGTGCTGTCATCGCATGTACTCAACAGACAAATGATACTTTTCCAGAGACTTTCTCACTGTTCTTGCTTTGATCAGCTTTCGGGCATGTCAACCCAGACAGCTATTCTCTTAAACTGTACTTCGACAGTGTTTTCATTCGGAAAAAGATTTACTCCAAATTCAATAATTTGTATTTCCTGGTTACAAATTTTAAAAAAAAAAAGAAAAAAAAAAGATTACGACGGACACAGAATATCGAGGATCTGAACATGGTACTGAATAAGGCTGGTCAACTTGCACAGAATCGTGAAGCTTACTGAGTGGCAGTGATGACAACGTTCTGTAAAGGACATATCACATAGATAGATATTTTTTTTTAAGTCTTTAGAAATAGGCACAACTTTAAACGGAAGTTTTAACCAAAACTGTTGCCACTCATTCATATTTACACACCCATACGTACACATTTTCACATGCAAACATTACTTTTTCTCTACATAATTTACTTGAACGTGTGCAATTCATGTTAACAGCTGCCATTGGTGAGTCATTGAGTGAAATTATTAACAACAAAAGAGACAGGAAGTTATGAAGAAACACGATAGCCTAGGCCACTCAGCGTGACACTTCATTGATCGAAACAGATAATCATATTTGTTTTTCGTGTACATTCTTCTTTATTGTTCGCTCTCAGAATCCTGATGGATCTCTATTTTAGCTGGACAATGGTCATACTAGAATTCTAGCAGGATGCAGTCCAGACAACGGAGGTGCGTTCTGTCACATTTTTGTGTTGATGACCTGGCACACTTAAGCACTCGTATTAAATATGTTTAGTTTTTACCAATTTCACATCAATAGCATATTGTTAATAGATTAGTCGTGCGTCGCAATTTCTTTATCAGAGTGCTCTCACTGCACGCTGACTTCTTTCAGCAATCGTAATGCCAATTACTGTCACAGTTCCTTGACCTGTTTCCAGTGCCAGGGAAGCTATCGAGCTGGCCGCATTCATGCACTACGTGCAGTAAATGATCTCACACGCCCATAATATATCTTTCATACTATTGTAAACAATTTTTCACACTTTTATAATGCTAGCTTTCATACATATGTAAACAATCTTTCATACGTCGATAATATTAACTATCATTCATATGTAAACGATCTTTCACATGCCCGTAATACTATCTTTCATACATATGTAAACGATTTTTCACACGTCCAAAATGCTATCTTTCAAACAATATTTCACACGCCGATAATTTTAACTATCATTCATATGTAAACGATCTTTCACATGCCCGTAATACTATCTTTCATACATATGTAAACGATCTTTCACATGCCCGTAATACTATCTTTCACGAATTTTTACTACTGTCTTTCACACAACTACAACACACACAGCTATTTGTGATGATTTTAAAAAAAATTATAATTGGTGCTCTTTCTGTTTCTTTTTTGATAGTGCAATGTGTTACATATTCAACTGGTTCGTGGTGCAATAACTAATATTGTATGAGATAACTACATCCAGTGTGCTAACATTCATATCAATATACACTCATTACAGCAGATTCTACCAACTGGACTTTGTGCATTTTTTGCTGTGACAATTCTAAAGTGTATCAAGCATACCAATTAAACAAGATTCGATACTCCCAGTGAACTGTTGCTACCCATGTGCTAACATGATACTTACTGTTGCTGCTCTTGTGGTCAACCTCTGTCATAAACTGGGCAGAATTGAGGTCCAGCAGGAGTTGGTCCAGCTCCGACAAGTTGTTACTGAGAGCTGACATTCTCTCAGCCCTGCCTCTGGCTTGTGGCCGCTGTTGTTTATCACTGCTGCCGGATAATGAAGATGATGATGATGATGACGGGGTTGATTCTCTTACGTGGAATGTCTGTTGCTCGTAAACAGGAGCCTGAAAAGTGAAGACAATATTTGTATATAGATATATTATTTGTTGTCGGCAAGATAAGCTGGCATAGTCACGTGTTATCTCACCAGGCATGGTCACGTGTTATTTCAGCAGGCATGGTCACGTGTTATTTCAGCAGATATGGTCACTTGTTATTTCAGCAGATATGGTCACTTGTTATCTCAGCAGATATGGTCACTTGTTATTTCAGCAGATATGGTCACTTGATATTTCAGCAGATATGGTCACTTGTTATTTCAGCAGATATGGTCACTTGTTATTTCAGCAGGCATGGCCACTTGTTATTTCAGAAGATATGGTCACTTGTTATTTCAGCAGGTATGGCCACTTGTTATTTCAGCAGACATGGTCACTTGTTATTTCAGCAGATATGGTCACTTGTTATTTCAGCAGATATGGTCACTTGTTACTCAACAGGCGTGGTAACTTGTTATCTCAGCAGTCGTTGTCACTTATCTCAGCAGACATGGTCACTTATCTCAGCAGACATGGGCACTTGTTATATCAGGAGACATGGTCACTTATCTCAGCAGACATGGTCACTTATCTCAGCAGACATAGTCACTTATCTCAGCAGACATGGTCACTTATCTCGGCAGACATGGTCACTTATCTCAGCAGGCATGGGCACTTGTTATCTCAGCTGGCATGGTTACTTATCTCAGAAGGCATGGTCACTTGTTAGCGTCAAGTATGGACAACGCCACCAATCGGGCTGCGACATACTGTTGGTCTCACGCAGCTACGAACCTCGTTTTATCTGACATTTTTCTCCCCACGGTACATGGCCCGCACTAAGGGATCGTGTATTGGTGGCTCGAGGTTCTGTCCGTTGACCGTTGTTCCTATAGATGAGTTAGTGTACAGTGAGGGCAATACCCACAAAGCGGTTGCGACGTGTGGCTAGCTCATCCTTTTATCATCTTAGGTTTATGCGACCGGTCTCATTTTCCAACACTTCGCCTATAAGGTACCTGTCGTTGCGGTTGTGATCTTAGTCCATCTTCCGTCATATTTCACAGGAACTACTGCTACACTGACCTCCACGTACAACGACATTGTGGACAGATGGCACTTACTTAGTCACCTACGCCGCACCGACTCTCCTCTTCCCCTTACGCCATTATACTGCCTCGCATGCTTTGGATGTAGCTTCGGATCCGCCCCCTTCCGCGATGGCCTTCTATTCCTGTCTTTTCATTCCCCACCTCCTTTGGTGCCCTTTTCTTCGGCACCTTGCCACATCTCTCTATTTCATCCAGATACCTTCGTCCGACGCTCTTTCCCGGGATACTCCCCCCCCCCCTCTCCTCTGCCCTCCCTATGTCCTTTTGGACATTTCCCTCCCACTTCAACTTCATTGCGTGACGCATCTCCGTTTCGTGGCCGACGTCTATCTACCACTTTCTCTTCTTCTTCTACGCTTCTGCAATTTTCTCCGTTTTATTCTCCTTTTTATATCCTTTGTTATCTGTCTCTATGGCCATTTGGTTCGAGCCAGGAATTATTTTTAAAAACCCTCTTCTCGTTTTTCGCTTCTACGTTCCTACCTTACGCTTAGGTTCTTGGTCGCTGTCTATTCTCTTTTCTCCCATCTTCCGTCTTGTTTTTATTTCTTCTTCCTGCATGAGTTTGTTTTTCTTGCCTCCTGCGTCTGTTTTATTGTGGTAGACTGCACTATGTCTGGGTTTTTCTTACCTGGCAAGCCTAACACATATGCCTTGTCTATTCATCCGCCACTATTGTCTACTTCCAACTTTAGCCCTACATTTGTTTCAAGTATCCCAGTAGACAAGACGTACCTGAGCTAAGTTACCCGTTTTTACTCATTATCACTAATATTTAACTATCTTACCTGCATATATCATCACTGTATTTTCTTTCCACTAGTACCTGCTCCTATTACTCGTCTCTCTCCGCTGCTATATATTTTCCTCCTGCTGCTCGGTCATATGTGCTCTGTGGTTTCTTCTTCATTCCCGTATGTCCTTGTTGTATTGGCCTCTTTCTCTGCCTCCCTCTGACACTCTCTCATCTGATCTCTCGTACCATCTTTTGCTCTTCCCTTACATTATGATTGTATGTCTGTAATGTTCATTGCCTGTTGCCACGCATCAGGTAAGAATGTAACAGTAACAAGCTCTGCACTTAGTGTAACAGAAACAACTTGTTACCGAAAACATATAGTTGACTGTCTGTCCTGGACAGACTAGTGTGACAGAAAGAAGATCTGCAGCGTCACAATAATTTGCGACGGAAGAAAATGCCTTTTAGGACTTACTGGAATACTGGTGCTGTGACCAAGTCTAAATCTGTGTAATACTGCTCGACATCAATCAGTTAACCAAAGCACTCCTTCACAAGAATATGAGGTTTATTTACACAAGTTGATATACATCAATTAATAGCATCATACTCATAAAAGAGGCAAATAAACACTAGTCACAGCTCCCAATCTAGTCTTATTCGAGTCCGTCCTCAACTCTGCAGACTAATCTTAAATTGTCTGCAAATGGGCAATAATATAATAATCGCCGATTACAAATTACTCTAGCACATCCAGGAATTGTTTCACTCGGGTTATAAGCTAAGTCTTAGAGATTATACACCGACTAACTATCTGGCTCTGACTATCTCAGCTGCGAGACTAAACTATGACTTGTCTCTCCTGGGAGACAAGTACTGACTGTCCGTAACAAGCCTGATAGAGACTGACTTCCGACCCGGGGACTGACTACCTGGGGACTACTGACCCTCCAAGCTAAGTCTTTCTAACTTATCTCTCTCCTCCCAAAAGACTTCCGCCAATCAGAACTTATGGTTTTCTGACTCCGCCTAACCTCTACCACATTTGGTGGTAGGGGTCATTTGGTTCTGCAGTTAGGTGCATTTGCTTCCACTTTTTCTTATAATCTGCTTTTAACATGGTCTTACATTCATAGTACGTATTATCCTTTTCTATTTGTTCCAGTGATCCCCCTTTCCTTGCCAGGAGATCAGCTTTTTCATTTCCAGGTATGCCACAGTGACCTAGGATCCACTACAGTACTGTTTCTTTGGTAGTACTGCTGAGGTGTAGTAAGCAGGCCGTAAGTTCATTCACGCTCTTGTTCTTTGGATCTTTCAATGCCTGCAACACTGACTTTGCATCTGTTAGAAAGACTACATGCCTGTTGTGACTCGGCAAGCAATTTATGAGCATTTTGGCTGCCTCTATTATGGCTTCCATTTCTGCTTTGAAATATGTGGAATGTTTGCCTGTGGGTATGGATTTTTATATTTTTTTTCCATCTGGTGTTACTATATATATTCCTGATCCTCCATCTATTACTGCCTCTTTCGCTGATCCATCTGTATATACATGTGTCCATATATCCTTTGTGTATGCTTTCTGTATGTGATTCTTAGTTGTCTCCTTTAGTACTTGTATAGTAGTTTCTGTTTTCGAAATAATGCTTGGTATATTGTCCATAATTCTTGAGAAGTTTGCCTGTCCCATGTTGGGTATGTGTTAAAGGTGTTTAGTGGTTTTAGGTTTTGTAGGTCTGTATCTGTGAGTGATTTCTGGAGCTGTTTAGCGGAGTGTACGGTAAGTATTTTAATTATCTTATTTTACTTGCTATTATATGTTATCTATTTTCATTTCTCATTATCCCCTGTGCTCTGTCATGCTGCTCCATCTTTGCTTCCTCCGCTATATATTCATTATATCTGATTTTCTTTCCTCATTATCATAACCATGTTTGTCTCCATGTAAGATTCGCTGTACTGTGGCCTTTGTCCTGAAGAAAGATTTTTAGTCGAAAAGTCGAAACGTCGTCCGTCACTGTATCTCGCTTCTAGGTTGTTTTATGACTCATCTTGGTAACATATATACCTATTTCTGCACTACAAGATCTACATAAGTAACTATAAACACCAAACACCTCTAACACTCTCTCTCTCTCTCTCTTTCTCTCTCTCGAGATATTTTATTTTAGTCGTACCCTCTTTATAGTGTTTCCACTGCTAATAAGTTTTAAGTTAGTGCACATAATATCAGAAATGATCATGCGATATATTTTCTTGTCTAAGAAAACTACTTTACCTCAGTGTCTCTGGTAGACGTAATACATTCTAGCACTTCTGATGGTGGAGGTGGAGGCAGTGGAGGAGGTGTGGAGCTCCTAGAATTATCCTCACTCGAATGATAGCTTATTCTGGTAACGTTGACCACAGGCTGAGAGAAATCTGGATAAGAGTATCCTAGACTGTTGTTACTTGACGAAAAGTGACCACTGTTGTTTTCCCCAAGGTAATCCACATTAGAACGTATATTTGACCCTGAGCAGTCATCTAATCTCTGTTGCAATTGGTAGATACTATCTTGGTCAACATTGTTAAGGCTGCCGTTGCTGCATTGTTGGAAGGAATATTGGGAGTTGTCAGCAGTGGCCTGATGCGGGTGTGTATGAGGATGATGTCTGCTGTTATGTGGCTGGTCCCAGTAAGTATGTTGTCGGTGAGTTTCGAGTTGATGCTGCTGTCCCTTTTTGTTCTGATAAGATGAGATGTGAGCAGTCGTGTTTTGAAGGTCGGCTAAAAGGGCATCTGAAAATACACCAGTTTAAAATCAGTACATGAGGGCCGTTCAATTAGTATCCCACCTTATTTTTCTCTAGGAAAATGCAACACAATACAATACAATACAATACAATTGTGGATACACTCAAGGAGAGAACGGAGCAACTATGGATGTGTCCAGTTTGCAGTGATGATGATCCGACGACTAACTAACTAACAATACAATACAATACAATACAATAGTACAGTACAGTACAGTACAGTAAAGTAACGTAACATAATATATAACATAACAGTACAGTACAGTACAGTAACGTAACATAATATAATATATAACATAACATAATAGTACAGTACAGTAACGTAACACGACATGACATGATATAACATAACATAATGTAACATAACATAATATAATAAAACCCTCCCTCTATTATAGTCCATGACGTGTGACGTTGGTTGTCTTTCCACCGCCTTCTGTTCGTGTGCTGTCAATCATTTCCACTACCGATGTTATCTCATGCAACACTGGTGGCTGTCTAGAATCTTCTCACTTGGTCTTCTCCTATCCTTCTATCTCTTCAACTTTCACGATGTACTCCATCATTCTTCTTCTCATGATGTGTCCAAGTAATGTAAACTGTCTCATCTTGTTGCCAGCTAGCAGCCCTCTTTTTCAATTAACTTCTTTCAAGATATCTTCATTACACTTTTTACATTACACTTCTCAACATTCTTCCATAAAATGTTTCTAGTTGAATTTTGCATTTCATCACAAAACTGTATTTTGCCACAATTTCTGTCATTGTATAAAGATGCGACATGTAATGCCTGAGAAGGTTATAAACATCACGAGAAGAGACCGAATGTGGAATCAAGACATCAGAAAGATAGTAAAAACCATATCATGCACACAATATATAGAAAGACAGCAGATCAACTGGTTCGGACACCTTATGCGAACGGAACCATCACAACCAGCTATCCAGACGTACAACAGCAGAAAGAACTGCTACACGGTAAGAGGAAGAAAAGAACAATAAAGAAAGATTCAATCAGAGAGATTGTTAAAAACCACGGCCTCACCATGACAAGCGCAACAAAGATGGCCAAAGACAGAAAACTTCAACTCCCCACGACCGCCTAACGACATATGTGAAAAAGACATAGATAAAGAGTGTTTCACCAAAAGTAGACACTAACGGTCAGTATGGGCATATTCAATGATACCCGCGTTTCTATTGGTAAAAAGACTGACAATGTATACGGATCAGTTGACAGGTATAACAGGTATAACTATCAACCTCAATAAGCATCCACACAATACTTATGAAGGCGCAGGCACGCTGGGCAGGTCATCTTGTGCGTATGGAGAACTCGCGTTTGCCAAAACAAATATATTATGGAGAACTCAAGGCAGGATTTCGAAAAGCTGGTGGACAGAAAAAGCGTTTCAAAGACACTCTCAAGTCATCCTTGAAACATCTTAACATTGACGTAGGCGCTTGTGACAGCCTCTCTCAGGATAGAACATCATGGCGTTACAGCATTAGAACGGGAGCACTAACGGCAGAAGAATTCAGACAGGAAACTGCAAGACAGAAGCGGACACGTAGAAAAGAAAAAACATCTCTACCTCACACAGATACCTTCTATTGTTGTCAATTCTGTAAAAGAACATTTTGTGCGCGCACTGGACTTGCTAGTCTTTTAAAAACGCACTATTAACTTTATTATTTTATTATTCAATGTTATTATTATTATGGTTGAGTTTTTGGTCATCGTCGATCACGACGGACGAACATCATCATAACTAGGTCATGTTTACGTTTTCGTTGACAGGTCTCCTACGAACATGCGTACTGGTTATATGACATATGTGAACTCAATAATCAGCATGGCGGAAGAACGAAGGTTCAAGTGCAAGAAGCAACAATTCCTCGATGTAATTAACCCATGACATTTCTGCAAGGATGAAATCCATCATGGCTAGTCATATTTAGTCCCTAGAAGACCTGTTCAACTGGCGCCCACTTCTCTTACAACTAAAAAGGGACTCCATACATTACGTGGACAAATAAGGGGATGAGTCTGACAAAGTTTGAGTTATTGACAATGGGGAGTTACCAAAATTTGATGTCAACAAAAACATGTCTTTACCAATTAAATTGTGTGTTTTTTAAAATGTTTTTAGAAAAATCTTGGGAGGGGGAGGGGTGTTTATATTTTCTTTCCAAATAAATTTTTAGTGGGGGGGTGGTGTTGGGGAGGTGTTAAAATTTTCACAATTATATTAGGAAATCACTCAATTCACGACCGCTTGTTGAAAAGTGGGAGGAAGATCAACAATTGGCACAGCATTGTTACAACCGATACAAATGAATTCTTACCACAGACAAATTATACCACATAAACTAGAACATATACAAATGTAGTGTTACCACAGACAAATTATACCACATAAACTAGAACATATACAAATGGAGTGTTACCACAGACAAATTATACCACATAAACTAGAACATATACAAATGTAGTGTTACCACAGACAAATTATACCACATAAACTAGAACATATACAAATGGAGTGTTACCACAGACAAATTATACCACATAAACTAGAACATATACAAATGGAGTGTTACCACAGACAAATTATACCACATAAACTAGAACATATACAAATGGAGTGTTACCACAGACAAATTATACCACATAAACTAGAACATATACAAATGTAGTGTTACCACAGACAAATTATACCACATAAACTAGAACATATACAAATGGAGTGTTACCACAGACAAATTATACCACATAAACTAGAACATATACAAATGGAGTGTTACCACAGACAAATTATACCACATAAACTAGAACATATACAAATGGAGTGTTACCACAGACAAATTATACCACATAAACTAGAACATATACAAATGTAGTGTTACCACAGACAAATTATACCACATAAACTAGAACATATACAAATGTAGTGTTACCACAGACAAATTATACCACATAAACTAGAACATATACAAATGTAGTGTTACCACAGACAAATTATACCACATAAACTAGAACATATACAAATGTAGTGTTACCACAGACAAATTATACCACATAAACTAGAACATATACAAATGGAGTGTTACCACAGACAAATTATACCACATAAACTAGAACATATACAAATGGAGTGTTACCACAGACAAATTATACCACATAAACTAGAACATATACAAATGGAGTGTTACCACAGACAAATTATACCACATAAACTAGAACATATACAAATGGAGTGTTACCACAGACAAATTATACCACATAAACTAGAACATATACAAATGTAGTGTTACCACAGACAAATTATACCACATAAACTAGAACATATACAAATGTAGTGTTACCACAGACAAATTATACCACATAAACTAGAACATATACAAATGTAGTGTTACCACAGACAAATTATACCACATAAACTAGAACATATACAAATGTAGTGTTACCACAGACAAATTATACCACATAAACTAGAACATATACAAATGTAGTGTTACCACAGACAAATTATACCACATAAACTAGAACATATACAAATGTAGTGTTACCACAGACAAATTATACCACATAAACTAGAACATATACAAATGTAGTGTTACCACAGACAAATTATACCACATAAACTAGAACATATACAAATGTAGTGTTACCACAGACAAATTATACCACATAAACTAGAACATATACAAATGTAGTGTTACCACAGACAAATTATACCACATAAACTAGAACATATTCAAATGTAGTGTTACCACAGACAAATTATACCACATAAACTAGAACATATACAAATGTAGTGTTACCACAGACAAATTATACCACATAAACTAGAACATATACAAATGTAGTGTTACCACAGACAAATTATACCACATAAACTAGAACATATACAAATGTAGTGTTACCACAGACAAATTATACCACATAAACAAGAACATATACAAATGGAGTGTTACCACAGACAAATTATACCACATAAACTAGAACATATTCAAATGTAGTGTTACCACAGACAAATTATACCACATAAACAAGAACATATACAAATGTAGTGTTACCACAGACAAATTATACCACATAAACAAGAACATATACAAATGTAGTGTTACCACAGACAAATTATACCACATAAACAAGAACATATACAAATGTAGTGTTACCACAGACAAATTATACCACATAAACAAGAACATATACAAATGTAGTGTTACCACAGACAAATTATACCACATAAACAAGAACATATACAAATGTAGTGTTACCACAGACAAATTATACCACATAAACAAGAACATATACAAATGTAGTGTTACCACAGACAAATTATACCACATAAACAAGAACATATACAAATGTAGTGTTACCACAGACAAATTATACCACATAAACAAGAACATATACAAATGTAGTGTTACCACAGACAAATTATACCACATAAACTAGAACATATACAAATGGAGTGTTACCACAGACAAATTATACCACATAAACTAGAACATATTCAAATGGAGTGTTACCACAGACAAATTATACCACATAAACTAGAACATATACAAATGGAATGTTACCACAGACAAATTATACCACATAAACTAGAACATATACAAATGGAGTGTTACCACAGACAAATTATACCACATAAACTAGAACATATACAAATGGAGTGTTACCACAGACAAATTATACCACATAAACTAGAACATATACAAATGGAATGTTACCACAGACAAATTATACCACATAAACAAGAACCAACACAAATGGAGTGTTACCACGGACAAATTATACCACATAAACAAGAACATATTCAAATGGAGTGTTACCACAGACAAATTATACCACATAAACAAGAACCAACACAAATGGAGTGTTACCACGGACAAATTATACCACATAAACAAGAACCAACACAAATGGAGTGTTACCACAGACAAATTATACCACATAAACAAGAACCAACACAAATGGAGTGTTACCACAGACAAATTATACCACATAAACAAGAACAAACACAAATGGAGTGTTACCACGGACAAATTATACCACATAAAGAAGAACCAACACAAATGGAGTGTTACCACAGACAAATTATACCACATAAACAAGAACCAACACAAATGGAGTGTTACCACGGACAAATTATACCACATAAACAGGAACGTATTCAAATGGAGTGTTACCACAGACAAATTATAGCACATAAATAAGAACAAATGAAATGTTACCACAGACAAATGACACATAAACGAGAACCTATACACATAAAGTGTTACCACGTTCAAACCCTCATTAAAACCCTGCAGGTGAGAAGGATGTCACAAATCTGCGTAATTTCATGATTGCTCGCTTGTCTATGAATTTTACGCATTTCACGCCTTCATCGTGTTTTCTGTGTCATTTAGACCCTCTACAGGATGGTACAGCGATCTCCATCCATCAACCTCCTGAATATGACCTGAATGTCAGGTCGCAATGTTGCTATTCTTTGCTCCCCTGTCAGGATCTGGTAATACACAGGCGATATTATCATGACCATCAATATCAGATGTTACGGCTCTCTAACCTCAGTTTCCATCACTGCTAAACCGGTTTACGGTACTCTATACCATGTTTTATAAACCGATTTCCAGTTCAGATTGAATGTAATTTATAACGCCATAATATCTGTCTGGTTGAATTGGATAAAGTATATAAGACAGTCCCAGTAGATACAAGGTTGCAGAAGTATCGATCAATTTTTCCGCAGTAAGTCTGGAGAGAAAACCCGGAAATAATATAGATTTTATCAGCACTAGGAAATTGAATCGGTAGTGGTGGTGTTAAATACTTCGACTGGCACATCCTGTAGTGTCCATAGAAAAAGTAGCACGCATATCGACGTCTAAAGGTTCCAGGAATGTGGGGTTTTTTTTCAGAGAAAGAAAGGCAATAAATCGGAGAAATTCTTCACACAAAAAATGATATACATTTCTGAAGAAAAAAATTCTTGAGAAATATATGCAGAAGGTGGGGGAAAAAAACAAGATTCGAACTCAGTCCGTTCATCAACACCTTCTCGCTTTAAAGTGTTAAGTGTTTATTAAATCAGTAAATGACATCCGCAAAAAATATTATATCATTTAAACTTTGTTATTTAAAACGTTTGCCACTAACAAAGTAGATGGGACCAGCCTGATTGAAGTTAACAAATTCACAAATTCAAATATTTGGCTACATTGACACCAACAGATGAAAGATTTATTAAAGAAGTCAAATGTAGAATATCTTTATCAAATTAAACATTTCTCATGATTGGAAAAAAAAGAGTTCTTACAAATTATGTTGTATCAATTTTAGTGTATGGAAGTGAATCATAGAAAATCAGAAGAAAAGTAAGACATTACATGCCTTAACCACAACTGCCTCCAGTAAGAACTGTTATCTAGAATTGTCACGTGACCGGATCCCTTGTTTGGATTTCGGTTGGTCACCATTTATATACTTGGAGTCGCCTTGGCTATTTTTAGCATGTGATTTCAAGTATGTAAATAGTGAACAACCAAAATACCAACAATACTCAAATACGTAATGGGGTCCTAATTAATTCAGTTAAAATGTTTTTATTGGAGATAATATGTCTTAACGCTAAAATTAAAAAAACACCTTAGTGTTTTTCGTTAGGTGACCTACATTGTAGATATTTTCCAAAATTGGTGTCGCATTGTTTACTTCAGCGGTAGTCAGATCACATTGAACGCAAATCCCATTTGACTCAGTATGTATACAGTTAACCACATCAATAAACCAGTAGGTTTATTGCACAACTTGCACTGTTGGCTCTTCCACCTGCAATATTGCTTCATGACAACTCAGCAATTGGAAATACACGCAATTTTCTCAGCCAATGGAATGGAAAGGGGAGCAGGGCACATCAGTAAAGTTGAACTTCGGTCGATTTCGTTTATCTCGGATGACATATTCAGTCGGTGAATGAACGGGTCTAACTATTCAGATCTCTCGCCACTTCCTTCATTCAGACCTTGTATCTACTTCATGAAGTTGAGCTGGACCCACTCTTTCACTGAAGCACATATTTTCTCCAATTGGCACGTCTCTTCAGATCTTTCTTTGATACCCAGAAGATTCCAAATATTCGCTGCAAGTACTATTTTGAGAAGCTTCCTACTTAGCGATGTGTGCACCTCTCTCTCTCTCAATATATATATATATATATATGGCTTCCAGATCACTTTGATCCTCTCTGGGATGTGACAGAAATCCCATCCACAAAAACTCATGTTGCCTATTGCGACATTAATGGCAAGTAACATTATTTTCTCCTCTTGGCCCCCGGCAACATATGAGCAAATGTTGTTAATTCAATACGGTTAAATCCAGATTAACAACTTATTTTAAAAAAAACTAAACAAAATATCAAAGTCTATACAATAAATGATTCAGACTGAAATCAGTACACTGAATTACAGACCAGGAACAAGTATGGGAAACAGGATATATCTATTTATCTATCTATGTGATGTGTCCTCTGCTAAACGTTGTCCTACTGCCACACTATGAGCATCTCGGTTCTGTGCAAGCTGTACAGTCTAGCCTCTTCCAGTGCTATTTTCAGAAGTTCTTCGATGTTCTCGTTGTCATCGTCTGTTTCTTGTTCTCTGACCTGGAATTCTCAACCACCACCCCCCCCCCCCCCTTCCCCCAATTATTCCAATTATTAGTCTTTCTAAACGATTGTGTCGTTTTATATGGTAGCTTGGGTTTTGTTTTTGTTTTTTTTTTTATATGGGCCCGTATTCTCTTCTACGTCCAAGTCTTTACGGATGTCTGTGTTCGGTCGTCTTTTTGTCCATGATATTCTAAGAACATTTCTATAATATTACATTTCAAATACTAATATTTTATTTTCCATTGCGGATGCCATTGCCTACATCTCGAAACTCATAATCAAACTGGAAAATTATAGCTTCATAATAGTTGTAACTGATTTTCGAAACAGGATCATATTAATGCATACATACCCAGCAAATGAAATCAGTAAGTGTTAGGTCCTGAAAACTTGTCATATCGTTGGTAAGCAGCTAATGCTACTTTATAAACACAACATAGGTAAACTCAAAGTAGGCCTCAAAATAAAGTAAGTAATTTGATAACTGATTATAGCTCATCCAGAGGCTCATAGAATCATGTCATTTACACACAAACTTCTGGGATAGAGAAGAAATGTATAGCAATTTTTACTGTCTTACCGTTAGTTTGTGTAGCAATATGAATGTATATATCACGAAGTTATCACATTTGATAAACAGTTCGTGGTCAGTAACCGAATATACGAGCTTCGATCTACAAGAAATACCGCTTACGACATTTCTGCTAGACATTCACAAGTGAGAGGTTATTGAAAGGATTGTGATCAACCGGACAATCTATATTCCCGGATGTAGGAACACAACTTCACTATCTTTCATACGCATATTTATACATACACACACGCATACAACCACTTGCACGTCTGAGTCTCGTCGCTTGAATATATCTCCGTCTGTCGTATTATAAAAGTGTAGATACACATAACAACACTTTGAGTTGTACATGTACGTACAGAGATAACCGTTGATGCACATAGCAGTACTTTCAGTTGAAACATGAACGTAGTCATGAACGTAGTCATGAACGTAGTCATGTACGTAGATACGAAATCGCTAGAGGGAGAATGTGTTTCTATTATTTATTTTTTTGAACCTGCTGGGTCACGGAAGAAATTTCTATGAAAATGAATTATTTCCTAATGGCACATTTGTAAAGGAGTTGCAGGCAGAACCCATGTTGTGTATTGTTTTATTTATCGTACTGAGAATGAGGGTGGGCGCTAAATCGCCTCACACTAACCCATATCTATAAAGATGTGTACATGACGTCACACACTTCAGCATATTATATGCTCACATAGAATTTTCTTTTTTAAATTCTTTCTACACCGAGGGTTCTCAGCCCATGGGTGGCAATCCTTAAACATCTTTACGAAAGGTTTTTTGTGGTGTAGCTGGATGAAAAAAATAAATACGAAATGTAATTTTAAAGCAATTTTTCGTTTGCTTGGGTGTCTTCGTTTTAATAATAATGCACCGCCGACGATGGATGTGTCGGGCCATTGGCGCAAATAAACAGGCGACACAACGCATTTCCGTTCTCTGGACTACATCCTGCTGGAAATCTAGTAGGACCATGGTCATGCTACAAGGGAGATACAGCGGGGGTTTGAGAATGAACGCTGAAGAAGACGAAGAATGTGTTTACATAAGGAAAATAACACTAAAAATCTTGAGTAATTCTGTATTCTGTTCCAGGATGATTCAATTATGCGACACAGTCACATACTACAACCGTAACCGTCGATGAATATAAGGTCTGCTAGCTTATTAGGAATGATCCTGCTAAAGTGTCACAGGTAGATTTTCCCGTGATTTTCATTGCATATCGACACATAAACTATACAAAGTTTGTGACCAATGAAAATAACGAGAAAAATTAAATGGGTCACTTTAGAAGGATGATTCCCAATGAACCAGCATGTCGTATATGTATCCATGGTCACACACTAATTCCCAGTTCCATAATTGTCTGTAGTGTTCACATCATAGTGTCAAATCTGAATATAGATTTGTTTACGTTAGAGAATTCCGTGAGGTATATCGTACGTTTCTGCCAACAATCAGCTGGGTTACATCCTTCTGCGGGTATAGGTCCAGCGGTTTGTCGAATACAGCGTCATCCATCTTGGCTGATATGAATTTTCATTAGTAACTTTGCGTATACTTTGTGTCGTCAGCCAAGTACGGATTTGTTGGATCAGCCAAGATGATTGACTATGTGTCACCAGTTCGCAGGATTTAGAATTTTAGATGGATGTCAATGAGCCATTTGCGAAAACGCGTGATCTAGATTTCATTATTTTAACGCATTAAATTTCAATCATCTTCATCATCATCATGTGACATTCTTTTCAGAACGTGGATCTTCCTTATGGATTCTCTAAACACTCCGTGATTCTGGGCGAATTAACCTGCCCAATCATGGCACTAAATTTCCCTGAACACTCCGCGATTCTGTGCGAATTGACCTGCCACAGATAGAGACAATTTCAATTATGGCACTAAATTTCCTTGAACACTACGAGATTCTGGGAGAATTGACCTGCCGAAGCTAGAGACAATTTCAATTATGAAACTAAATTTTTAACAAGTTAAAATTATATTAAATTATACTGAAACATATTATCGATGTGTTTTCTTTTAATATGTTAAAATGCCTTTTTTAATGTATTAGGGCTCTGTTTCTGTATGTCGTGGATCAGTTGATTCTATAAAATAGGGTCACAACTCGAAACATATTGGGAACCTGTGTTCTACATACCCAAACATACACAAGTTATTTTACTCTAATTGCTCTTGAACCACTTAAACAACGGTACTGGCTCTCGAGTCTTTACTTAACACTTAGCAGCGCAGTCTCGTGGCGTCGTCAACTGGATACTTAGCTCACATTTATTTGTACGCTATGATGACGTGGGCCTTTGTGCCAGAAGTATTAGTAAGTTAGTCTCGCAAGACGAACTTAAAACATCGATAGTAAGCTTGAAAAGTCACTGTACATGTCAAACATTTCAGACTAAAAAATCAATGCCCGAGTAAAACATTTGAGGCTGAAAAATCCCGCCCTTGTCAAACATGTTGAAGATGAAATAGCCACTGCCCGGGTCAAACATTTTGAGGCTGAACAATTACGATCTGCTAATCAAACATTTGAGGCTGAAAAATCAGTGTCCGGGTCAAACATTTTGAGGCTGAAAAATCACTGTCTGGGTTAAAAAATTTTATTCTGAAAAATCACTGCTGCTATAAACAAAATTTTCTGTGCAAAAACGAGATAGAAGAGCACATGGCTACTTCTGTTCATCTATATGACGTGTACTATACAGAACTTTCCGGTCACTGCCACTCTGTAAGCCTCCCAGTACAGTGAAAGCTGTCCATCCTTCACCAATTTCATATTCAAAGAAGCTTTGATATCGTGTGTTCATTGTAGTCTGCCTACTGTTCTCTTCCTGTAATATTCTCGTCCATGATTAATCTTTATAACCCACTCTGGTTTGTTTTTTTTGTTTGTTATATTTTCAAAGCTGTTAGCTTGCGATCTTCGATAGTTTTGAGAAGTCAATCTCCTTTTATGGTCGGAAACGTATGTGTTCGATCGGCTTTCTTTATGACTATTGACGGAAATCCAACGATGATATTTTTAACTCACTTCTCTAATATCAATTGATCCCATCCCTATTTGCGAATTCTATCATGGATCTTCACAGCTCCCATGGCATGCGTTGTCTTACCCCTACTAAACACCATACACGTTATTTCAGCAGTAAATAGTTCTCTCTGTCTCTACATGTCGTTTGAGATAGATTTTACATGTCAAGATGTTGACTGTGCCCATCTCCACATAGTGTCCATCTCCTCATAAAGTGTCCAACTCCTCATAATGTGCCCATCTTCTCATAGTATCCATCTCCTCATAGTGTCCATCTCCTCATAGTGTCCATCTCCTCATAGTGTCCATCTCCTCATAGTGTCCATCTCCTCATAATGTGTCCATCTCCTCATAGTGTCCATCTCCTCATAGTGTCCATCTCCTCATAATGTGTCCATCTCCTCAGTGTCCATCTCCTCATAGTGTCCATCTCCTCACAGTGTCCATCTCCTCATAGTGTCCATCTCCTCATAGTGTGTCCATCTCCTCATAGTGTCCATCTCCTCATAGTGTCCATCTCCTCATAAAGTGTCCAAATCCTCATAGTGTCCATCTCCTCATAGTGTCCATCTCCTCATAATGTGTCCATCTCCTCATAATGTGTCCATCTCCTCATAGTGTCCATCTCCTCATAGTGTCCATCTCCTCATAGTGTCCATCTCCTGATAGTGTCCATCTCCTGATAGTGTCCATCTCCTCAGTGTCCATCTCCTCATAGTGTCCATCTCCTCATAGTGTCCATCTCCTCATAAATTGTCCAACTCCTCATAGTGTCCATCTCCTCATAAAGTGTCCATCTCCTCATAGGGTCCATCTCCTCATAGTGTCCATCTCCTCATAGTGTCCATCTCCTCATAGTGTCCATCTCCTCATAGTGTTCATCTCCTCATAATGTGTCCATCTCCTCATAGTGTCCATCTCCTCATAATGTGTCCATCTCCTCATAGTGTCCATCTCCTCATAGTGTCCATCTCCTCATAGTGTGTCCATCTCCTCATAATGTGTCCATCTCCTCATAGTGTCCATCTCCTCATAAAGTGTCCAACTCCTCATAGTGTCCATCTCCTCATAAAGTGTCCAACTCATAAAGTGTCCATCTCCTCATAATGTGTCCATCTCCTCATAATGTGTCCATCTCCTCATAGTGTCCATCTCCTCATAGTGTCCATCTCCTCAGTGTCCATCTCCTCATAATGTGTCCATCTCCTCATAGTGTCCATCTCCCCATAATGTGTCCATCTCCTCAGTGTCCATCTCCTCATAGTGTCCATCTCCTCATAGTGTCCATCTCATAGTGTCATCTCCTCATAGTGTCCATCTCCGCATAGTGTCCATCTCCTCATAGTGTCCATCTCCTCACAGTGTCCATCTCCTCACAGTGTCCATCTCCTCACAGTGTCCATCTCCTCACAGTGTCCATCTCCTCATAGTGTCCATCTCCTCATAGTGTCCATCTCCTCATAATGTGTCCATCTCCTCATAGTGTCCATCTCCTCATAGTGTCCATCTCCTCATAGTGTCCATCTCCTCATAGTGTCCATCTCCTCATAGTGTCCATCTCCTCATAGTGTCCATCTCCTCATAAAGTTCCCATCTCCTCATAAAGTTCCCATCTCCTCATAAAGTGTCCATCTCCTCATAATGTGTCCATCTCCTCATAATGTGTCCATCTCCTCATAAAGTGTCCATCTCCTCATAAAGTGTCCATCTCCTCATAAAATGTCCATCTCCTCATGAAATGTCCATCTCCTCATAAAGTGCCCCCCAAAGAGTGACTGTGTTCGTGCAGCTTGAATCTGTACGGATCGGTCTCTTGTATCAAATTCTAATTGTTTTTCTTAGATGCTCATGGAATACGCAATATTCTTTTCTAGAACTACATCCAAGTGGTTTCATGTGGTCCTCTTAGTTGACAGCTAATTGTCCAGGATGCATAACAACAGGTTAAGTTGGTTCTATGTACGAGCAGTATTGGAATACACTTATGATATCTAGCCACAAAGATTTGTTACACAGTCAACAATACAAACAGAAAATATACAACGCAGACATCGGAGAATGGATGTATATCTATCTAAGAACCAATAAGATAGACCAGTCATTCTAAACCTTTTTTTTTTAAGAGTTGCCCCTTTTAGGATATTTTACCCACTTCCCAAAAAAAACAGGCTGTTGATAACCTTTAGGGCTCTGCAATTCGTGTTAAGTGTCATTGATATAAATCTTGCAAAATACAAAAGTGTTCAAAATTATTACAATGATGTAGGACCTCAAACCCGGGTCTGCGTCCCCCAAATTATAAGCAACTTCTGTGGTCAAAGGGGTGCCAAATGGCTCACGTTCAGAGCCACTGAGATAGATCTCTTACCCCGAGATTTGTTAAATGAGATAGCACAATGAGATAACACAGAATAACCAATCCTCACTCTCTTAGTTTTAGTCTGGCACTGACTGAGTACACCTATATCGACTCGGTCTAAGTCTGGCACTGACTATTTGAGCACAACTGTATCTACTCGGTCTAAGTCTGGCACTGACTATCTGAGCACACCTGTATCGACTCGGTCTATCACGTACTCCAAATTGTATGTTGAACGAGCTTCTAGACTTCTGACCATGTATTTTAAGCTAGTCCACTCTGTCAGTATAATACAAACCGGCTCTGACAGAAAGGGACCACTCTTAAACCACACTCTGTAGCAACAAAAAATGATATCCATTGGACAGCTATTTTCATTTTCAAAAAAAATGAATATTTAAGTATTTAGTCGACCATGGAACTTAAGAAAGTAGAAGGAACATAGGAAATTAATATTCATGTCTGAGCAGACCGTGGAACATAAGAAAGTAGAAGAAGAAGGATGAAGAACAAAGGAAGAACAATAAAGATAAGGTGTGGGGAGGGGGAAGAACAAGGTGTCCAGAAAATATACCGTAATAAATGGCCTTGTTAAATCACATGTTTGTTTGTTTTGCTTATTTCTACCATAAGAGATTTCGTGTAATATACTCGTATTTATTATATCTTTTTGTGTACACGGGAGTTTTCTCCAGAGCTGTATTTCATACCCAGAAAACTCCCAACTCTTAGCTGCATGCAATACTATGATAATGAGTCTCCTCCTCAGATGGGGTAGAAATATAATTGTAGTGCTGTGGAGCTTCCAGAAGAGGACAGTCTACTAATATAGAACTGTCATCTACTATGGGTTTTGCTGCCGCTTTGGTGATTATCATATGAGCTACTGGTCAGACCTTCATCATGCACCAACTCACGTGTAACGTCCAAATATTCTCTACAAATCACACAAAATATCATACCAAGCTTCTATGGATCTGCTTTCTTACGACATGCTATGCTAGAAAATTAAACAATAAGTCACACAGTATGTTCCCTCTAACGTACGCGGCCGCTCATATATTTAGAAAATACCGGATCAAGAAATTTAACAACCCTGAAAATATTGTACAACTGTAAAAGAAAAGTCCATAGTTGGTATAGCCATAGTTGGTATTTTTCTCAAAAGCATGGAAATGTTATTCCTCAAATGGGAATTCCTCTAAACTAAATATTAGGTTATTCTTGTCTGTCCGAGTACGGCACTTCTCTATAATAATCCTGCAGGCTGGTGACTTACCTTAGCTAACCTCAATATTATCCCGTGCTCTTCAACTAACGATATACGCAATGTGACTCAAGTCGCATCAGCCAAGATAAGTGATGATATTCGCAATCAGCGAGTAGGACTATTCTGCAGAAAAGGCTTGGTCAAGTTAATGAAATTGTTATGACTGACTGCACTAGCACACAATATTACAGGATTGTCAAGTGCAGTGCTGGTAAGTGGAAATATAATTATGAAGTATGTTAGGCACACATTTGCATTGGATACTAGGACGCACAGTTAACGCGCTCATACTATCCCTACATCTATTTCGCTAGAGTTACTGCATTCACAGAAAACATTTCACATTTCTTCTGTGAAAAGTACCTGCTTATTCTCTCTCTCTCTCTCTCTCTCTCTCTCTCTCTCTCTCTCTCTCTCTCTGTAGTGTCACTGTATTAAGAAAGAACATGACACTGCGGAAAGTACGTGAACAGGACATATTCCCCGTAACTTCAGCAAAGGATCTGAATTTCGTTCCCCAACTTATCGCGTCAGACCGTGACCCCATGTGTGCCGGTGGTCACGGTGAAACATATCTACAGCTGTTTAGAATGGTTATTACAGTTTTCTTCTGCCATTTATACAATATGCATTGGAGTTAGAACAGTTTTCTAACTGCGCTATCGGAAGGGCAAGTCCAGGGCTCATGTATAGACCGTATCGACAGAACGTAAACAAGACTTCATTCGTGACGGTTTTTTTATCGTTTTTTTTTTTGTGCGTCACTATTTATATACTTAGAGTCGCATGACAAAAAAGAAGCCTATGCAAACCAACGAAATGCACGGAAATAATCACAAATCAGCCATTCAGGTCGTGTTTGCTTTCTCTTCAGAGATATTTACTGCGACGGTCTCAGTGTATTCCCATGCGGCTTGTTTATGAAGATTATGAGGCCCTCTCCTAATCAACTGTCAAATGCTGGATTTTTCCGTTAAGGAGTTACAGGGATGGATTTTGTAGCTGATAATACCACTTTTAATACCTGCGTAAAAATATATTCTGCTTCTTCTGCATTTGTTCACAAACACATGCAGATGATCAGGATGAGGTCCACAAAGTGGAATGCGCAGTCATCATTTACAGCTTGGCTGCGATTTCTGCGTCTTTAGGCCTGACGCATCCGACTTCCATATGGCTTCTGAGTCACTTTGCCACTATATGGAATGGGACTACCAATTCGGGTCCCAAAAAACAGGAATTATGAGCAACGTGATCTTACTTCCAATGTGATGTGTGGTGCTTTCTCTGAGCTTTCGTTCATACCCAGGAGATTTCAGCTTAATGTATACCTATTGAAGACGCCTTCTACTCGTATGAGGTACTGTGTGGCATGTTAAGGTGTTGCTATTATTTGCTTCCATATCGTGTCCCAGCAACACGCGGGTCATGTGATTGAGTATATGTTATGTTTCTAAATCCATGCAAGACCGTACTTCAGTGTATTGGTCACTATTTATATACTTAGAGTCACATGACAAAAACAAACAATAATATCCAGTCTACGTTACTCATCTTGGTAATATTGGACTTATCGTTACTCATCTTGGAATTATCGATTTTTTCATGCTCATAGCAAGTATACGTTGAACCGCCAGCCAATGAAAAGCATGTATCAATCTAAGGTCAGACAAACAACCGCTCTGGCCAGTTTCAGTGCTCTAATAATATGGACAAAGACGTGATGCAGGTACACGTTTCTTTTATCGTCTAAATATCTACTGGGGATTATCCAATTGATTGATTATACAATTGATTGATTATCCAATTGATTGATTATCCAATTGATTGATCCAAACAATCAATCAAAAAGTTCATTAATGATAGAACTAGAGACTAACTGTCACTGCTTGCGATCAGGAGATCAATGTAAGATTGATTTCCCTGAATGAATCGAACTCATGCCGTTCTGGGTGGTGACCCAGTGCCAAACTTCAAAGCAAGGTTTCTTCAATTCGATTACAAACATAACTCACTGGATAATTATAATTATTTGAAATGTTGAGTGTTGCCGGGATCAGAAGGGGGAGCAAAGAATATTAACACTATGGTCTTCCATGCATGTCGAGCGAGGTAGCTAAGGAGAGTTAAGAGTGTGATTGGTCATCTTATAGGTCTATGTGACCTAACAAACATCTGAAGACGGATATTTCGGTTTAAAAGGGGCAGGTTTTCCAGTCAAATTGTCAAGAACGATACGTTGCATTCTATTCTCCGAACTGTATCCTGTGCTAACTAACAAGACTCTGAGAACAAACGCAGAGGAATATTTGAGATAATGAAGGTTCGAATGTCAGGTTTACATTCGATTTTCCTATTCTTCTCATAATTAAAGTTGAAGCGTGAGGAACCTATCATGTGTAAGATATTGGTTTACAATTCCTGAATGTACAGGCACATACCTATGCGTTTCATTAACCTTGCCAGAGCAACGCCTGGATCTACTGTGTCTTCTCCTAGTCAAATATTATTTTCTGTTCTATTATGGTCTTCTTCTTCTGTGTTCGTTCTCAAAACTCCTGCAGATTAGCAGGATGTAGTCCGGAGAACGGAATGCGCTGTGTCATGGTTTACATCACTGCTGCGATATATGCACCTTTCGGCCTGACACATCCGACTTCAGCAAGGCTTTGGGTCACATACCCTATATGGGATGGGACAGCCAACTCCATCCCATAACCTCCTTAGTCGCCTTTTACGACATGCGTGGAAGATAAACAGTGTTACTATTCTTTGCTCCCCTTTCGTGCCCCAGCAACACAAGAGCGGTTATATTATGGTGAATAGTATTAATTTTCAGAAAACAATTATACCAAAAACCATATTTAAATAAGTGAACGCGGAGACAGAGGGTACCAGCTGACATTGAAAAGTTACATACTAGCCCGCATATTTATCACAGCGCAAGCAAACAAAGGCAAGATCGATGTGGGCATCTGTTACACTACAAGCTTTTCATGACAAGAAACGAACTGTCTCTAGCCTCTTCCAATGCAAATACTGAAAACAAATCTGATTAAGAACATCAAAATTGTGATACCGCCCCGATATTGCATTTTATGGTCAGAGGATTCTCTTATTCGGCAGGAGCATGCGCTGAACACGGTGTTTTAGTGGGAAACGTTTGTTAATATGTAATCCCTGCAGAAAAACTGAAATCCAACTGACGAAGCTTGGAAAAGGGTAATGAAATTTTGCTAATCACTGGAAATATATAACATAACTATTAACTGCATTATTGACGTTCACATGGCAGAGAAAAATTTGGATATAACCCGGAAAGGTTAAACTAGTAGGTCAGAGGTGAAACAATACCAAAATAAATAGAAAAAACAAATCCAAATATCGGTGAAATAAGACAGAGAAATGACGGAACAACACAACATCATCTATACAAATGACGGGTTTTAATCATAATGGGTTCACTCATGCCATATATATGTGTGTGTGTAAGTGTGTGTAGCAGTCCGTCTGTTGGCTCTTCATCCATAGCGTAGTCGCAAAAATACGGGGGGGGGGGGAGTAAGTCAGAGTCTCCACATGCTCGGTTGCTGGAGGGGTAGACGACGCAAAAAGGTCTAGGAAAATCAGCCAGAAAGTAGCCACGAGCGAATCGTAGGCCCAAAAATGATAGCCTGGCTATAGGAGGCGCTCACGGGTCACTGTGAGTGGCAAAGAAGAAATATCAGGGAAAGGCATATGTAGTGAAAACAGATAAAGTGGAGAAAGTAGGACGAGGGGAGAAGAGATGAGGCAGGCTGAAGAAGAGATGAAGAGAATTGCATGGGTTGATTAACCCATAGGAAGAGAGTGAAGGAGTATGATGGCGAGGGATGCAGATGAACCAACCAAATTATGCGCCAAACCGCAACAGGCCCACACCGGATCCAGCCAAACTTCGCAAAGCCCCACGATGTGACCACCCACCAGCACACCAACCACATGTGGCGGGTCATCGTAACCCCAACCCCTTAATGGCGGTCACAGGCTAAACTGCTACAATGGAGTGCAACAGTATAGGGGGAGTGAGGTTGAGAAGGTATAGAGGAGCAACTGAGAAGAGCAAGTGGACGAAAGGTGGTAGGAGGTTATTGGAAGTATAGCTTGACGTTGATGGAATGAGGCTTAAGAGTTCCGAGATCAAGAATCAGTCGGTTCTCTAACGAAAAACGTTGACGATCACCAGAATGGCAGGAGACTAAGCTAGTGACCTGAATGTTCTGTGTTTTTTTGGGTCTACCATCACTCTGGACTACTTTCGGGCATGTTTTCCGTGGCCTTGTTGGGTCGGTTACCCCATCTGCAACCGAGCATGTGGAGACTGTATGACTGACTTGACTTATTCTCCCCCCCCCCTTTTTATTACTATACTATGGCTGCAGCGCCAACAGGGGACCTGCTACACACGACTAGGATGGTTCGGGGGCAGTGGTTCCACCTATCTTTCTATGGAGTCAGCGTGCAGTACTAGAAACGCCTACAAACGGGTTGCGACCTACGGTTTGTCTCACAGACATGAACCTCGTTTCATCCGACATTTTCCTCCCCACGGTACATGGTCCGCACTAAGGGATCGTGTATTGGTGGTTCGATTTTCTGTCCGTAGATCGTTGTTCCTTATAGATGAGCCAGTGTGCAGTGCGAGCACTACCCATATAGAGGTTGCGATGTGAGGCTGGTTCATCCTTATATGTTCTTTGGTTTATGAGACCGGTCACATTCCCCAGCACACGGCCTTAAAAAGTAATTGACGTTCCAGTTGTGATCTTGGTCCACCTTCCTATGTATTTCATCGGGACCTCTGCCACACCGACCTCCACTGACCACGATATTAAGGTTCCATTACGCCAACTACTCACCTACGATGGACTGACAGCAGCCCCCTCCCCCTTGCGTCATCCTATACATGTCACATGCTTTGGTTGTAGTTCCGGGTCTGCCTCCTTCCGCGATGGCCTTTCCTTTCCGTTTATTCTCCCCCTTCACTCGTGCACTTTTTCTGCGCCGTCTTCCCACATCTTCCTATATCAGCCTCTGTTTGATACCTTCGTATGACGCACTTGTCCGTAATGGCTCCCCTCCTCCTCAGGTATGCCTTCCCTAAAAACCCCTGGACACCCTCCCGTGTCCGCAATCCTTCCTTGTGTGACATATCTCCGTATTAGTTTGAGAACCAATTCGATCTGCAACTTTCACTTCTCTTCTTCTTTCTATTTATTTACCTCCTTTTCGTTCTCCTTCTTTCTCTCAACCACCTTTCTCTCTTTTTATCTGTTATTATAGGCCATACGAGTCATGGTTACGGATACCTGCCCCTTTTGGCTACTACGGGGCTGCCATACGTTTAGGTTCTTGTTTGCGGTGCGTTTTCTATACTCCATTATTTTTATGTTTTATCCGGCCTCACATACTCCATGTTTCCCGCCGAAGACGGATGTGTCGGGCCATTGGCGCAAATAAAACGGCGACACAACGCATTTCCATTCTCTGGACTAAATCCTGCTGGAAATCTAGTAGGACAGGACAATTGTCCTGCTGTAAGAGATATCTGGCGAGAGTGTGAGAATGAACGCTGAAGAAGAAGGAGATAATACTCCATGTTTAATCAGGCCTTTTTCTGCTCAAGTTTTATTGCCTCTAATAGCCCTCGGATGGTCTTTCTGGTCTCTACGTCATTGAACGTGTGGTAACAGGCCACTTTTTGCTATTTAACCTGGTGTTACTAGTTCATATTCCTTTTTCACTGCAGACTACTATCGAGCTAAGGACATTTACATATTTATTTTAATTTTATTTGCATTATATCTTATCTATTTCCACTCTTTCTATGCACTACCCCCTCCTTACCACTTTCATCTTCCTCTCACGCCCTCTGTCATGCTAACCTATCTTTGCTTCCTCCGTCGTCCCCTCGATATTATCCCTCTTCCCTTTTTTTTCCTACCTATCATCACCACGAGTGTTCGTAAAAATTGGTTTTCTGTGGTCTCTTCTTTTGTCCTGATGAAGTCATTTTAGTCGAAACGTCGCATGTCATTGTTTCTTTGTTTTGAAGTTACTTGATGATCACCTTTTTCATGTTGACACCGCGAATGATCACGAATGTAATAATTGATTCGGAAGGGAGTGGAGATTCGGTATTAAACATGGCCCAAATAAGATCGGGTCACGGTGAAGCAGGTCACGGAAAATAAAAACAAGAATATCCTTCAACGCCTAGTGAGGAAGACTAAGCACCCATGAATTCGTCATGAGTGCAATGGTGTCGACTCTTAACTAACATATACACACACGTTTGTCCTATCACCCCACGTACGCAATGTGACACAACTAACATTTAAGAAGAGCGCCAAATTATTTGTTATTGACGGAGTTATATTTATAGGTATAGATTCTTCTTCTTCTGGGTTCGCTCTCAAACTCCTGCAGATTAGCAGGATGTAGTCCGGAGAACGGAATGCGTTGTGTCATGGTTTACAGTATTGCTGCGATATTTGCGCCTTCCGGCCTGACACATCCGACTTCAGCATAGCTTTGGGTCACTGGCCCTATATGGAATGGGACAGCCAACTCCATCCCATAACCTCCTTAGTCGCATTTTACGACATGCCTGCAAGGTAAACTGTTGCTATTCTTTGCTTCCCTTTCGGGTCCCGGCAACACACGGGCGATAATTATAGATAACACATAAACTATTTATAAATACCCATCTGACGTTTAATACGTGACAGAAGACAATACTAATATTGACAGAACTAAGCCCTTCTCTAGTATTGTTCCCACTCGCTGATTTCACACGGCGTCACTTGTTTCTGTTGATACACTTTTTTGTGTGCTATTCACTGGTGGTAACAGAGCATACGCAACTTAGCCAATGATTAGTCATATCAGTCAAGAATCAACGCGCAGGAATTATATTCTGGAGATGGACTTGGACACAAATATATTGCTAAAGTAAACATATGGGTAAGGCTTGTGGTTTCCGTTTATGTAAACACTTGTTGTCGGACAGATGTTCCTGATCTGAAGTGTGGAACTTTCTATTTTATTCACGGCAGGGATTGGACAATGACGCGATGACAGTCATGAATGCCGGAAGGAAATGTCAGTAACTGCTTTCTGTGTAAAAATTATATATCTTTACACAGAATATATATAACTACTGCGACCTATGAACACACACATGTAGTGCACTTAGATGCCACTTGTATCAAAATGAACACATCAGGCATTTCGTGCGCATAAATCTAGGAATCAAATAAAGGATGTCACTGATCAACATATATAACTTCAGTGCTCCCTCCGGAGTAGAGGACTGTCCATTTATGTCATTCACATTAAGTCAAACCATCATCTGGGACTAGCATAATCTATGGAAAATTTCATGTATTGGACGGTATCCACTTCTTCATCGTTTATTCTCAAACTCCCGCTGGTTCTCTTTTGTGGCAGGACAATTGGAAATGAGTTGTATCGCCCTTTTATTTGCGCCCATGACCCGACATATCCGTCCTAGATAGTAGACGATATATCAGCGTCGTAAATGCTATTCATTTTTTTAGAGGGGATGGGGTGTTTTACCTTTAAAAAGGTTAATCCCTTCGTTTTTATATGGATTTTAATTATTTTTATAGGGAATTACGTTTTTATAGAACGATTTGATTATTGTTATAGGGAAGGACGTTTGTATAGAAAGTTTTGATTATTTTTAATAGGGAATGACGTTTTATAGATATGTTTAGATTATTTTTATAGGGAATGACTTTTATAGAAAGTTTTGATTATTGTTATAAGGAATGACGTTTTCATAGAAAGTTTTGATTATTTTTATAGGGATTTACGTTTTTATAGAAAGTTTTGATTATTTTTATATGGAATGACGTTTTGATTATATTTATAGGGAATGACTTTTATAGAAAGTTTTGATTATTGTTATAAGGAATGACGTTTTCATAGAAAGTTTTGATTATTTTTATAGGGAAGTGCGTTTTCATAGGAATTTAGATTATTTTTATTGGGAATGACGTTTTTATAGAATGTTTTGATTATTTTTTAGGGAATTACGTTTTTATAGAAAGTTTTGATTATTTTTATTGGGAATGACGTTTTGATAATTTTTATAGGGAATTACTTTTATAGAAAGTTTTGATTATTGTTATAAGGAATGACGTTTTCATAGAAAGTTTTGATTATTTTTATAGGGAATTGCGTTTTCATAGGAATTTTGAATATTTTAATCGGGAATGACGTTTTTATAGTAGTAATTTTGATTTTTATAGCGTTTTTGTAGGAATTTGTATTATTTTTATAGGGAATTACAATTTTAGGGGATGAATAAACCACCTATCTCTCTCTCTCTCTCTCTCTATATATATATATATATATAGGACACATGCATACTTACATTATAAAGTTTTGTTTGTGAGGAAGCTCGTTTTCAAAAATCCTGCATATTAGCAGGATGTAATCCTGAGAACGGAATGCGCTGTGTCATGGTTTACAGCCATGCTGCGATATCAGAGCTTTTCGGCTTGACATATCCGGCTTCAGCATGGCTTTGGGTCAAAAACCTTATATCAGATGGGGCAACAAACTCCATCTCATAACCTCCTTAGTCGCCTCTTACGACATGCATGGAAAGTAAAAAGTGTTGCTGTTCTTTGCTCCCCCCTCGGGTCCCAGCAAATCACGGGCGGTTTTTATATTCTATAGTTAGCATATATATGTTTGGTTGGACGTGTATGCCGACATTGTTCCTTGTTACAAACAATACTGCTCGGAACGGTCGAAGGTGGATAAAAGCAACGACAGATATCACATCAAGGACTGGACAGGACACAATTTTTACCTCACTCGTCCGCATCGCTGATGATAGAATTCGCTGGAAAACACTGTTTAGATGCATCCAATGTGGTGTTCCTACGACCCAGACAGGTTACGGGTTTATATATAGTTAGATAGATATATATTTTAACTATTCAATTTTAACTATTCACCAAATGAATGAGTTGGCGAAATAATATAATTAAGAATTAAGTAGCACTGCTTTCGTGGTACATTTCCATTGAATAATTAGCCAAAACTCACACTCAGGAATGATATGCCAACTAATTCAAACTATATAGATTTTGAAATATTCAGTGTTGATGGATCAACAGATAAACTCCTAACCACGGTATACATAGCCACAATAAACCCCTATATATATAATCACAACAAACCCCAGTATACATAATAAAAACAAATATCCGTATATTCACAACAAACCACTGTATAAAAAAATCACAACAAACCTCTGCACACATAATCACAGCAAAGCCCTGTATAAATAATCACAACAACCCACTGTATATATAATCAAAACAAACCCCTGATGTTCACAACGAACCACTGTATAAATAACAATAACAACTACATCGATAACAAAAACAAACAACTACATAAATAAACACAACTATCAGCAACATACCTAATAACAACTACATACATAACTACAACATAGAACCACATGCATAACATCAACAAACAACAACATACAGCAACATACATAACAACTACATACATAACAACTACATACATAATAGCAACAATTGCATACGTAACTATAACATATCACTATACATAACAACAACACACACCTACAAAAATAACAACAATAAACAATTTCATAAATAACTATAACATATAAATGCATTCATAACAAGATACAAATGCATAGATAACAACAAACAACAGTATACATAGCAACAAATTATATATACGATAAACACTACAAATAACGATATATAAGCCCAACAAATAACTGTACATGTTTTTTTTTAGAATCCTAATAATTACTAGCAACTTGCTCTTACTTACTTATCTGTAGTGAGAATGTTTCTCAGATCATTCTTTCATACCCAAGAAACTTCAGCTTTATGGAAAGCGCATTGAAGAATTCATCTACTCAGTGGGGGTCTATTTCATGAGACCCAACTGGTATTTTTGTCTGGGCAACCCACTATGCATCTAACTTCAGACGAGGCGCTTCGCAGCCGCACACCATTCTATGTGTAGAAATACGACCCCATTTCCTACTGTGTCCTTATATCTCAGACCTAATTTCGTCTGTATGAGCTGTGTTGGAGAGCTGCGACAGGTAAATTAGACTTGGGTTGCTTCGTCTGCATAGAAGAATTCGTCTGCTCCCATTCACTCGGAACCTCGCCAAACGCGCCCGGAGTCTGAGACTTGACCTGTGCATTTCCAACGCACTCACCTCGTCTTACAGTGATGACCTTCCAACCCATCGCCAAGCACGTTATGTGTTCGACTCTCAGCCGTGACGTTTTCCACCTAAAGAAGTTGGTTGATTACGCCTATCTTTGGCGAGTTGATTTGAAGTCGGTGAATAAATCTCGTGAATAAAAGACGATACCATTGCCCATTTGGGTACTTACAACTTTACTCGATCAAAATCTGGGAGAGACCGATATATGTGGTTATAATATCATCCAACTTTACTCGATCAAAAACTGGGAGAGACTGATATATATGGTTATAATATCATCCAACTTTACAAAGACATCGAGATTGGCCGCTCCTTCGTAGCCCCCACATTTCATCTGTCCACTCAGAATTAATTTCGTTACTGTGTGGCGCAGTGTCGGTCGAGACGAGTTGAAGATATTGCTTGCTTCATTGCAATCAATTCTTATTCCATCTATAGCCTCCACAGATCTCAGATACGATTCCTAAGTGCCAGAGAGAACCACCAAACCAGTAGTCGTGTATCTCTTTCCATGGTGTACCACGAGGAGGTATGTTTAAGATTTTGGTTATTTGATACTCCTGGAAATCGCACAAGAGCAATGCGAAAACATGTGCACTTCAACAACTGCGTATATAACTACATCTTGCCATGTAAAGCCTATCTTGAAACAGGTTTCCTCCCACCGAGCCAATGTAACTTCCGACAGAGCAGAAGTACGGTTAACATGATATTCATTGCCAGACAACTACAGGAAAAGTGTCGCGAAAAGAGCATTGATCTCTACACAACATTTGTCGACACAACAATCGTGAAGGACTATGGAAGATCACGGCCAAATTTAAATGTCACGAAAAATGATTCACCAACATGGTTCGCCAGTTCCATGATGGTATGACAGACGGTGTGCATAGATGACAGCGCACACTCAAACCCGTTTCCGGTAGCTAACGGTGTCAAACAGGGTTGCTTCCTGGTTCCGACGCTCTTCAGCATGATCTTCTCTGCCATGTTAAACGATGCCTTCCGTAATGACAGTGCAGGAATTTGGTTTCCCTATCGAACTGATGGATAGATATTCAATGTTAGTAGATTCAAGGCCAGGACCAAAACTAAAACGGACATTGTTCGCCGACGATTGCGCACTAAACAGTACCAGTCTGAAATACATGCAAGACAGTATGACTCTTTTCTTTGCCTGTGATGCGTTCGGTCTCACCATCAGCACCGCGAAAACATTAGTAATACATCAACCAGCGCCAAGTGTCCCATACAAAGAACCAGCAATCACAGTAAAGGACAAAAACTCAATACTGCCAATACGTTTGTATATCTTGCATGCACTGCAATAGAACTTTCCTGGCACGAATCGGACTCATCGGGCATCTACGAACTCACAAACCAAATTAGACAATCACAAATATTTTGGTGTTTTTTTTTTTACTTGTTCGTCACATTTTTTTTTCATGTCATGCACTTCTTCGCTTGCGAAGGAGGAACATTATCATCATATAACTACACCAAACAACTCGAGATATAACCACTACAAACAGCTGTAGACATAACCATAACCACCGGATACCTCACAACAAACCATACATAACCATAACATTACAACTTCATTATGTTTCCATTTATTACCACAATTGTCCAAATAATGTCATGAACATCAACAGAACGCTTCAATAAAGCAAATTGTCGTGCAATATACTCGCTTATTTCATTATGATGGGCCACAGTGTATGTAATGCAACAGAACTGGGGAGATATAACAATATATATATATATATATATATATATATATATATATATATATATATATATATATATATATATATATATATATATATATATTCCC
The DNA here is from genome assembly GCA_034231615.1 of Meghimatium bilineatum. NCBI lineage: Eukaryota > Metazoa > Mollusca > Gastropoda > Stylommatophora > Philomycidae > Meghimatium > Meghimatium bilineatum. The sequence goes on from CM067309.1 coordinate 29,529,093, forward strand.
ATTATTGCTGAACAGGGTTACATCTTATTCTCCAGCGAAATCACATCGGCATCAAATATTATGGATTTTTACAACATCAAACTGAGTACACGAATCTTCTGTACACGATGAAACGTCTGATCAATAAGCCAGGCGTCCATGTCCATACAGCTGTGTGTAAATCCGGGCGGTAAATACGGAAAGGGGGGGCGGAGTGTGAGGTGTTCACACACAAAATTTTAGGTAAGTACGACATCAGATTTAAGCTACAAAAGCAGGCTCAAAAGCGTATAAGATTGACTTCATTGCTATCGGATTATCCCGTATATACTTATCTTCCTCTCAACGAAACACATGACGACTGAAGGGAGTATCACTTATAGCTTGTAACCCCTAACTTCAAAGAATAATTCCACGGATATCTGGAAAAATCATAAATATAAACGCCCCGTCGAGAGAGGAATTCGAACTCTCGGTCCCTTGATCGCAAAGCGAACGTATTGGGCGCTATGACTGGAAGACACAAAGCGAACGTATTGAGCACTATGACTGGAAGACACAAAGCTAACGTATTGGGCACTATGATAGGAAGAAACAAAGATAATGTATTGGCACTATGACAGGAAGACACAAAGATAATGTATTGGGCACTATGATAGGAAGACACGAAGTGAACATATTGGGCACTATGACTGAAAGACACAAGCGAACGTATTGGGCACTATGACTGGAAGACAAAGCGAACGTATTGGGCCCTGACAGGATAACACAAAGCGAACGTATTGGGCACTATGACAAGAAGACACCCCTTCAGATTTCGCTCTTTGTAAACAAAATTTGATGTGAAAAGTTCACCTCCCCATACACACATAAACTAAGACTGTAGTAATATACATATAACCATAGGATTCGCATACGAGAAGTCTGAACAGTGCCCCATCAGACCAACCACCATGCAACAACAAGAGGACGTATGAGATCAGCGTGTAAAGTCATCGTAGAGAAATACTTGTTTTCTATCTATACTAGTGGAAATTTGGCGAAATCCCGAAGGAAATAACCCCCTTTCTGTGACGCCATAATTTGTATTTTGCAAATATAATCGATGTCCGTGGATCCGCATGGAGTAATATTCTGGAATAAGGACTTGATAAATAATGTACTAGAATAGGAATTGTCAAAATACCTTCAATGACATGAGGAAAATAGTAACATCTAAACAAATTACAAACAAGTTAACAATGAGAATTATAAAATGCTACATCTATTCTATATTAATGTATGGCTCAGAAACATGGACACTAAATAAAGAATTAGAAGACAGAATTGATGCCTTTGAGATGTGGGTATATAGAAGAATAGGGAGAACATCATGGAAAGAGAAGAAAAATAAAGAGGTGCTAAAGATACTTAATATGAAGAAAAAAATTACTAAGAGAAATAAAGATCAGGCAAATAAAATATTTTGGACACATTAAAAGACATGACACCTTATTGAAGACCTTACTAGAGGGTAAAGTCAAAGGGAAGCGAGCAAGGGGTAGGCAAAGATACAAGTGGGAGAGTAACATCACACGATGGACAGGTTACAGTCTAGCAGAGTGCACCACCAAGACAAGAGACAGGAGATGTTGGAGATACGTTGCAGCCAACCTTCGTTGCGGAGACGGCACTTAATGATGATGATGATGAACTAAATTCAATTTTGTATGAAACAACAATGAGAAAGTGATCAATAATATAGTGGTCCTATATGCCTTACTCCTTGTTCCCCCCCCCCACCGCTTTTGTTTTCTTATCTACGGACAGGTCTTTCGTCAGATTATGCTTTATTGTCTTTTTAAATTTCGACTTCGGTCCTTGTCTTTTACCCACGTTCGATTTTTTTCGTGTCCTTCAAGTGACCTCGGACACACCGTACTTGGTAAAGTAAGTGTAGGAACATGCCATTTTACAGCCGGTTCCACTCTGGACGACACTGGGATACGTTCCCCGTTTTTTATTTTTAATTAATTAATTTGTATCTCATTTTATCGCCAATATCATCACTATCTCGTCGACCATTTCTTCTCGTTATACTATGTCCGTCTTCTCCTACTTTGCTGGGTCCTTCCAGCTTTGATCTTGTTCTCCCATATGACATGTTTATTACCAGGCTTTAATAGCTTCCTTCCACCATCCTCATATGTGTTTTCCACGTTTCTTTATTTCGTTTGTTGTCTTTCATCCTAATGAAGGCTTCTAATCGAAACGTCATCTGTTGCTCGTTTCGGTGCTAGTTTGCTTTATTATTTTAATGACTATTATTGTAACACTTATACCTATTTCTGTTCATTTTGATATTTGCCTTGTGTTGCCTCAACCACCCCTTCCTTTTTCCCCTACTTCCAGTTTCTGGTTGTTTTTCTACACTGTTGCTTTATGTTGTAGATGCTGTAGTGTAGAAGCTGCCCTGAAATTTCATTTATCACCAGTTTACCGCGCGACATCCGGATCTTTCCCTGTGTCCCATCGGTTCAGTACTTCTTCGGAACATCCGTGTTCACTGATCTCTAACAGTTTCACTAATCTTGGACAATCAGAACTGTCCGAGCTTCTCATTGGATGACGACACAAATGTATACACAATGTAACCAATAATTAGTCGTATTAGTCAAAACATGCGGCACTGTTTGGGATCAACCAATATCACTAATCAGGAGAAGAACTTGCTTCAGTGTAACTAATGAAAGGCCCAAATAGAAAGATACAGCCTAAAAAAAATAAGAGCTTCATTGGCTCGCACACAATATGACTTTAGTATTATTATTATTATTATTATTATTATTATTATTATTATTATTGATGTTTGAAAAATTGCTGCTGCGGCAGCTATTAATAGCTAGTTATACAGTTTGCATTTGTTTAGTTACAGAAAGTTATTTTAAAAGTAGACTTACCAAGCATCCAATCACAGCAGAAACGACGTTTTTGAGTTGCTATCCTAAAAAAAAACCGCACCCATTAACCATGTCAGCAGTTAACTACGTGAGTATAAGATGAACCAACCCCTTCTATCCTAGTCACTGGCCAACATCTGACTCACGCAATCTTCTGTGTTTGTTCGCTCACTCCTTTGGTGGCGGGACTGGCTCACAGTCAAACAATCAGACTAACTGTACGATAACAGCGGTGCAGATTCCACCCTCCCATCTCCACCCTCACTAGGTGACGGTACGGCCCATGTGGAGTTCATTTATCGATGCACGCGCCGGTCTCTGATTCTCTGCCCTCGCTGATATTATGAGTATCATTCAACACAAAATATGAGCTAAGCGTTCATTTTGACCCTCATCCAACGTTCGCTCTTCTATTATTACCTAGATGTATTGTTGTGAATTGAACGATCTGAGTGGCAATATTACAGTACAAATATTATTCATATTGTCTCCCCTATGGTGGAAGGGATGGTGACACTACTACGTCACACTTGCCGTTAAATCGCAGGAGATGGAGCTTTAATTTTTGCTCCAAGGTTATATCTGTCGTACTATATCCATGTTTGTTGGGAATATCTTAGATTATTTATCAATTTCTTTCATGCTATTAGCACCTAGTGTCTACAAAATCACGTTGCACCATTTACATTCATGCTGACTATACGTCACATATGAATTGTGAGTAGTTAGTTCGAATCTGTGTGACCTCAGTGCACGTCGACTTTATCGACACCCTATATTATTACTATATTTTGCAAATATAGATTAATGTATATATTGATTATTATCGCGTGTTGTGCTCAGATTTACGAAAGAACGTTGATACAAATTTTATTGCGAGTGAGGGCTCCTAAAAGGCGAACCGTCAGGATATTATCGTATGTCGTGCTAATATTTACAAAAGGACAGTAATAGAAATTTTGTTAACGGTAGTGAGGGTTCCTAAAAGGTCAACCGTCAGAACACCCATATAAACGGGTTTTTATTGAAATTTTCCGTAGTAGAGTATCGAATTTCGAAAAGTTCTAGTTAAATCCCTAGATTGTGACGATGTCTAAAGTCGCAATTGGAACAAATAAAACCGAATAGGTATACCACCACACGTAATGTATTAATAGTTAAGAGTAATAAATTAATAGTTAACTAAGGATGTGGGTGGGTGGGTGGGTTTGGATGGATGGAGGGAGGGAGGGAGGGATGGATGGATGGATGGATGGATGGATGGATGGATGGATGGATGGATGGATGGATGGATGGATGGATGGATGGATGGATGGATGGATGGATGGATGGATGGATGGATGGATAGATAGATAGATAGATAGATAGATAGATAGATAGATAGATAGATAGATAGATAGATAGATAGATAGATAGATAGATAGATAGATAGATAGATAGATAGATAGATAGATAGATAGATAGATAGATAGAGGACGTAGATACAGTTCACTTCATTCTCCCTCTTTCTTTCTTTATATCCCTTTATGCCTTGCAACGTGAGGAGTAGAAGAGATCTCTGGAGAGGACTTGTTTGTGTGCTTCATATATGTTTGTTTTCATTGATTCTTTTATTTCTGTAATCCATCGTTTGAAAGGTTTCCCCCCTGGATTTGTATCCATCGTGTCTGTATAGTAATGCTTTTTTTAGGGACACTGTCTGATGGTACTGTCTAGCGAAATCCATTTAATCTGTTGTCTTCTGATATAATCTAGAATTGGCATGGTGTTTGTTAGTCTTCTGATGTTTTCGTTTCTGATTCTGTCTCTAATTGTTACTCTAAGATTTGACGTAGACAAGTCATTTCTGTTGTAACAAGTTTTCTTTTGGATTCAGCTGCTAGTGTCCACGTTTGACATTGGAAGCACAGTGATGGTATAATGATAGTTTTATATAGTGCCGTTTTGGTGTTGATGTTCACATATGTGTTGCATCTATGTTGGATTTCTTTGGTGTTTTCCCATTCGATGATATGATGCTTCCAAGATAAATGAATTCTTTCACCTGTTTAAGTTATTGATCTTATTATTAGATATAGTGATGGTTCTTTTTGTTTTTGCTATTGACATTACCTCAATTTTTTTCAGTGTTTATCTTCCTGTTAACGTCCCTACATGTTGCGTGGAGTTTATTTATATGTTGTTGTAGGTGTTCATTTGTTGTTGCTAATAATGTTTGATCGTCTGCAGAAATGAGTTCGCTCAGGAGGTTGTTTAGGTTATCTTCTTCATTAGTCTTGGTAATTAAACATATGCAATCGATATATGTGATGATTTAAGCTTCTTACGTTCCACGTTCCTATTTGTATACTTCTGTTGACATGATAATGTAATGTAATATAATATATTGTAATGTAATATAGTGTAATAATGTAATGCATGTAATAATGTAATGTATGTAATAATGAGAAGAACACAACTTGAACACTTAATAAGAACTGGAAAGATCAAGGGGGGAAGAGACAGGGGACAACAAAGAGAGAAGTTGAGTTTTGTGGTACGGTAGAAGTTCACCAACCGAAATTGTTGACAACACACGAGACAGAGTCGCAGAGAAGCATGATCTTCTACGCCATTCGGCATGGCACTTGATTGATTGATTGATTGATTGATTGACATGATAAATTTACCTAACCTGTTCTTGATTTTCTGCACATGAATTGTTGGGATTGATGTTTAAACACATACATTGCTGCCACTGAATCCCCTTCTATCTCTTTGAATACACAACTTTCACCGTTATTATTATTTACACCAATGTTCACTGTATCCATTCTGAATTTCTAGGCACTTTACTCCCGTAGGTTGCCGTTTAATGCGGTGGCTTCTAAATATTATTATAAGAAGTAAGCTACATTACTTTGGACACTTAAAGCGACATGATGGTATCGAAAGGCTGATACTAGAGGGCAGAGTGTCAGGCAAGATAAGAAGAGGAAGACTAAGAAGATGATGGACCAGTGACATCTAAGAATGTATGCACGTTTCTGGCCAATGCAGGCCTGCTTGCCCGGAACAGAGAGGCGTTCATAATATCCACGACGAAGACAACGTTCTGGAAAGAATATGTCACATATATATGTGATGAATAACAAGAGAGATACACATTCTTATTGCACGCCAGAGTGTATGTGGAATTGATCTAAATGTCCAACACTCGTTCTAACTGCATATTGACTGCCTGTATAATTACTTCTACACAAGTTAATTAGATGTTGTGGAACCCCATATTTTAATAGTATTTTCCAAAGTATGTGTCTGTCTACTCTGTTGAAAGCTTTTTCGTGGTCGACAAACGCGATATAAAATTCTTTGTTGTTTTCAGTTGTTTTTTCTGTCATTAGTTTATACAATGGAACCTCTCTCTAAAATGTCCAAACGATTTCTCGTCTTCATAAAAGCAAGATACAGCGCGTAAGATGTGGACGTAAGAGCTGAAGACTAATTGTGTTTTCTCTCACAATGTTGAATATTGTGTTTTAATGTCTGACTAGTATGATTCAATCGTTATAAGAGCTTATAATAATATGGAATCAGGATACAGAGCCAAGGGCAGACCTAAGAAAAGGTGAATAGACAAAATCACGACCATCCTAAATAAACATGACTACACCTCAACCAGACCATCCCACCTGGCTCTGGAACGCATACATCCTTTTCTTCACCAAGCCATACGCTCAACGGCAAGTGTGGACGCTACAACAATAACACCGAGGGATAGACAATAGTACCAATAATCGTATAGTCTTTATTATTATCAAGACATAGCTGCCAGAAAAGACATTAATTAGTTAGCTAGTCGTCAGATTATCATCATGGCACTCCGGAGAAGTCCATAGGTGCTCCGATCTCATATTCAGTATTTATTTCAGCATGTGGTAACATAGGTGCTCCGATCTCATATTCAGTATGTATTTCAGCATGTGGTAACATAGGTGCTCCGATCTCATATTCAGTATGTATTTCAGCATGTGGTAACTGACTGTTCCGGTTCTGTGTTGGTTGATAAATCTTTCGACTCATACATGAACGGAGGACACACTCAATAAGATTTCAGCACAGATGCACAGACACCGTAGCACCGGCGAAGATCCTTAAATAGTGGAATATCCGGTTTATCGCTTAGCACTACTTTCTACATCCTGGAATTAAATTTCAATTACCATTCTATTTATTCGTTAAGCCATTTGTTGCCTTTCAGCGTCGAAGGTAGAAGAATTTCCTGGAGATGGCCATCGTGTGTGCTGAGTATATCGTGGAATTTGTCGCCTCTTTTATTTCGGTGGTCCATCGTTTTCGTGGTCGGCCTCTAGATGTGCCTTCACTGTACCTATGTAGCATAGCTTGCTGTGGTTTGCTGTCTGATGGTAGTCTGCTGATGTGTGCAAACCATTTGATCTGTTGTCTCTTAATATATTCCAAGATTGGGAGTGGTGCCGGTTCGTTGTCCGATGTCCTCATTCCTCACTCTGTCTCTTAGCGATATTCCTAGGATTCTGCGTAAGCATGCCATTTCAGTTGTGACAAGTTACGTTGTCTTGTACCGTCGTCAAAAATGTTTTTCAATGGTAGCACAGCGTTGGCATAATAGTCGTTTTAAATAGCGCTATTTTGGTGTTTAAATCTACATTTTTGTTTCTGACGATTGGTGTCATTTGCCCTAGTGCTTGGTATGCTTTACTACATCTATTGTGTATTTCTTTGCTGCTCCTGCCGTCTGTTGTTATATTGCTTCCTAGTTATGTGAATTATGTCGCTAGTTTGTCCGCTGTTTCCAATATATATATATATATATATATTGGTATTTGTTTCTGTTCTCCCTATCTTCAATCTATATTTATCTTCATATTAAATGGATAGCATGTGTGATGTTATATGTCTATTTGTCTTTGCTCTTCTGATGATGCTAATATAGTGCTTGGTAGTCTACAAATAGCAATTAGTTTAATGTTTAAAAGTTATCCTTCAGATTGTTTTCTTCCGCTGTCTTTGTTATTTTGTACTTTGTACTATGTATGTTAGGAACAATAGAGACGGGGGATAATGCACATTCTTGTCTCACTTCCGAGTGAACTTGGAAATTTTCGAATAGAATGCGCTTTAGACAACTAAACACAGTTTACGCGGCCATTGATGTGACCCGGAAGTAAAAAGTCGTGAATTCAGTTAATGAACTTAGATTTTATTAATGGCTGAAATAACTATAGAGAAGAGAGAACACGACCGCTAATATTTGTTGTCGCAAAAAAATGTTGTCGATGAGCAACTCAGTAAGTTGGACCTGTTTTAGATATGCAGTGCAGCCCATGTTGTGACCAATCATGGACAGCGCTGAATCTGTTGCACACGCAAGAATGTTTGTCATATGTATCTCTCTGATACGAAATAATTCTTGGACTTTGCAAAATACAGATTCTCATTTTGTATGTTTCCATTGTTCTTGCAAAAAAAGCATTTCTTGGTGAATTTTACCGTCTTCAACAAAGCCGACACATGCGAGAAGCAAGGATTCATTTCCAGGGAACATATACTCATTCAGTTCAAAGCTGGTTGGTTGGTTCGTTGATTGCTGGTCCAGTGGTTCATGACTAATGCCCTTTGACTTAATGCCATTAAATTGAATTATATTACTGGGAAACATGTGGATTTTCGGCCAATTCCGGGACAGAGCCAGAGAATAACTATCACACCTCCAGGAAGGTAGGTTTCAACCTATGCACTGCTCCTAGCCACTGTAGCCAAGATTGGGTTCACTGTGCTCATTCCCCGCCACCAATTGACGACTGGTTATGCCGAAATTCTCTATTGCTCTAGGCATGCAACCAAAAGGATTGTCACATCCTGAGTCACTGTGCCTCTATGATGGGTCTCAGCCATAGGAAAAAACAGTGCTGTCAGTTTCTTCCTCCCCATTGCTGCACAGTACATCTCTGGCTCCCTCCCAACCATACATATATATTCAGGTAAATATGAAACACATTTCAACAACAAAATAAAGGCATAATTGTATAGATGACGTGCCATGAAGCTTCTCTAAGAAGATAACCTCAATATAAAGGCATGTTATCTACTAAGGTTTTCTGTTGCATGGGTGGATTGTCTAGTAGGCCATTGGTGAGACCCACAGACGCAACCACATGCGTAGTTGAAAGCTAAATGGTGTATTTTTTCAATTGGGATCAAAGTTTGTTTTCCACCTCGATCACCATCTCATCAATACGCCTATGGATCACCATCTCATCAATACGCCTATGGATCACCATCTCATCAATACGCCTATGGATCACCATCTCATCAATACGCCTATGGATGAACTGTGATATTGCTGGAAGCAATATGTTTTAATACAGTATCGGGGGATTTGTGCAATGCTGTTAGTCAAATTTCGTGAATGTTCTGGGTACGATCCCTTCTGCAATGGTTAGGGTACGATCCCTTCTTCTGCAACTGTATGGAGTTTTCCAGATTTGTCTATAAGCAAAGCTCAAAGCTATGTTGTATAAGAGCAGAATCTTTGTTGTTGTCTTGAAGCAGAGACAATAATATGTACCGTTTTTTTATTTATTTTTGTTACGTTTTTTTTTTTACTTAATCCCTGAAAATACGTTACATCTATGTTACATTTATAAAAGTAATGTTTCTTAAATTTGTCACTTAATCTCGATGGTTCAATAGTATCACTGGCAAACAATTGTTCATACATCATGCAAAATGGCTACTATTTATTATGAAAAGTAATGAAACCATATTTAAGATATTCCCACCGAAGACGGATGCGTTGAACCATTGACGTAAATAAAACGGCGGATACAATTCATTTGCAATCTCTGGACTACATCCTGCTGGAAATTTGATAGGGTTATTGTCCTGCTACAAGAGATATCCAGTGGGAGTTTCATAATGTATGCTGAAGAAGAAGAATTTAAGATATTCAGCACTGTACGGACGACACTTCTTGGCAGTTACTTCTTTCATGGTTTAGAACAGAAGTATAAAAAAACAACAGTATGATGTACGAAAACTCAAAAAAACCGAAGTATTCAAATACTACAAACACATTATCTAGAAAAACACTAACAAACATACCGTGAAAGCACACTCTATCCTGTTGGTGCTACACTTCATTAACAAAGTGAATTTCCAGGTTTACTGAGTCTGTAAGACACCATTTGTTGTTGCTGAAGTACTTTAGATTATTTTTTTCTGCATTATAATGCAGTTAAAACACTTCCAGTTTGAAAACATACGCGCTTGCCACTGGTTCTAATAATTACAGTTGAGACCAAGTATCCTATATAACTCCCTTAATAATCTTATTGTACATAAAAAGTAGTGAGCGGCCTCTTTATTTTGTCATTTAATTGGTTCAGTGTTCTCCTGACCTTGCATATATTGTCCCCTTGATCTTGCATTAAAGTATCTCATCCCCCAATGGGCGGTTTTGTCCGCTTTGAGAAACCCTGCAGTAAACCAACATGCAACACATTCCATTCTCTAGACTATATCCTATCGTCTGAGAGAAAGTTGAAGAATGAGCACACTTATACACACAAAATGGAGAAAAATTGAATACCCAACGTGTCTAAAGATATGCACGTGCTCATCTAGTCCATATCGACACAGCCACGAGTGCCCCTCACGCAATCAACCCTTTTCTTAGGCAGATCAGTGGAAGGATAAACGTACAATCTGTGAACAAGTATGAACGTGGGGTGCATAGTTTTTTGGGTTCCCAAACACCAGACGGTTAACAGGATATAGTCCGGTAAAGCCTTACCTCCTGCTTTACACCAAGACTGCGATATATGCAACTTTCGGCAGAATTGTCCACTTTATTTTGGTTGTGTAGGTCACAATGACCTTCTGCGGGATGGGCCGGCCAACCCTATATCCAAAACTTCTTGGCAGGTGAGAGTGTTACAAATCGTTGTTCTCATTTCGGACCACGGCAGCACATGGAGGATACGCAGAACTCATACCATGATACAGATGACACTGGTCAGTAGCAGATGGTCCAAACTCTGCCATGGGGTTAACCATGAATAACTTTTTTTTTAACGTCAACAATGTTTTGCCAATTTCTGGACCTTCACCCCCCCCCCCTCTTGTCAACAACTGCCAAAAGTTCAAAGATACCCCTGCCTATTTATTTTTCTAGGAACAAAATTTGCCCCAACGCCTAATACAATTTTAGCACACATGGAACGAAAAACCTGCATGAATTGTGTCACATTTGTAGAAATGTTTACAACTCAAACAAATTATTTGTATAAAAACAACATTGTCAAAGTCCACCTTTTTTTGAGGCACCACTCTTTAACTGAGAATATCTGGTCTTGTGGAACTATTTGAGGATATCTGGTCTTCTGGGATTATATGAGGATATCTGGTCTTCTAGAATTATTTGAAGATATCTGGTCTCATGGAACTATTTGAGGATATCTGGTTTTGTGGAACTATTTGAGGATACTGATCTTGTGGAACTATTTGAGAATATATGCTCCTGTGGGACTGTTTGAGGATTTTTGGTCTTGTGGAACTATTTGAGGATATCTGGTCTTGTGGAACTGTTTAAGGATATCTGGTCTTGTGGAACTATTTGAGGATTTTTGGTCTTGTGGGACTATTTGGTGTCTGCTCTTGTAGGACAATTTAAAAATATCTGGTCTTGTGAATTATTTTGAGCATATCTTATCTTGTGGGACTATTTGAGGATATCTGGTCTTATGGATCTATTTGAGGATATCTGGTCGTGTGAAACTATTTGTGGAGTTCTAGTCTTTGTTCTAAGTTTGATGTTGCTGAACCAGCGGTCTATGGGCTCGTGTCCTTTGACCCAATATCAGTGTGTGATATGCGCATGTGTGTGTTTCTCCATATACTGTGTTCCCATTTATCTGGCCTTGGGGGGAGAAGAATAATCCTTCTAAAGTCGTGTCATTTTACTTTTCCCGTTATTTTCATTGGCTGTTGACTCAAAATATACTCCCACGGACCAATGAAAATCACAGAGAGGTCAAATAAAGTAACTTCAGTTGGGTGATTTGTTCATATGAGTCCACATGTCTTAATTAACGAGAGACACGGTTTTAGCCTGACCTTTGACTATCCGAAAAATAAGACTCATTGTCTAATTGGAAAACAGCATTTTACAATGACTAATTTGACTTTTACCGTGATTTTCATTGGCTGTCGACACTAAACATACACAAAGTGAGCAATCAAAACAACGGGACAAGTCAAATGAATCACTTCAGAAGGCTGTGTTCCTTCCAATGAGCCAGCAGATATTATATTGACGATTGGTATCGGTTTAGATACCAATGCTAAGCTGTAAAACCCGACGTGCTGCATAGCCCCAGCTCTAGAATTAAGTAGATGAAAACAATAGCATAATCATTATTTTTTAAAGTGGCTACATGTATTGGAAATCGTTGGGAGAGTGACTGGTGTGGAATGGGTGTGTGGGGGTGTGGTTGGATATGGAGTGATATTTGCAGTCCGGCTAACAAATCAGTTCTATTTGGCGTACGACCCAGAACTTAATTATGTTACACATGTCAGGTAAGGCACATTTTTTCCTCGCATCCAAATAACAGAATAAAGAAGGGAAAAAAACAGCTAGACGAACGTGCACTTTGGTGCTTTCAGAATTCTAATAAAAACACACAACAGCAGAAAAAAAATATACGATAAATAAACATAAAATGTCTAGAATTCGTGTAAATGAAATCAACGGAAGGTGTTGAAAGAAGAAAACGTGTAAGGACAAAAACACAGATAAGGTGGCATTAAGGGGGGAGAAGAGCCAGGTATGCATAAACATAGGAAACTAAACACCTAATTTGATTAATGTGAACTAACACGGTGAAGTTAGGAAGAAAATATACCTCTGGAAAATATCCCGCTGGAATGTCAGGTGCAAATAACAGGTCTGCTTAAACTTGGAATGCAGACACAATATGGTTAAGAAGACATTAGAGACGGTGATATTCCGTGACATAGAAATAATAAGCATACACGCATGAACACAATAGGTAAGCAACGGTGTTTGGAAATCGCTTAACTAATGGATTATCATGATGGTGATGATGATGTTCGTGGTGGTGGTGATGGTGATGATGATGTTCGTGGTGGTGGTGATGATGATGATCGTGGTGGTGGTGGTGATGATGATGTTCGTGGTGGTGGTGATGATGATGTTCGTGGTGGTGGTGGTGATGATGATGATGATGTTCGTGGTGGTGATGATGATGATGATGATGTTCGTGGTGGTGGTGATGATGATGATGATGATGATGATGTTCGTGGTGGTGATGATGATGATGATGTTCGTGGTGGTGATGATGATGATGATGATGATGATGATGATGATGATGATGATGTTCGTGGTGGTGATGATGATGATGATGTTCGTGGTGGTGATGATGATGATGATGATGATGATGATGATGATGATGTTCGTGGTGGTGGTGATGATGATGATGATGATGATGATGTTCGTGGTGGTGATGATGATGATGATGTTCGTGGTGGTGATGATGATGATGATGATGATGATGATGATGATGATGATGATGTTCGTGGTGGTGGTGATGATGATGATGATGTTCGTGGTGGTGGTGGTGATGATGATGATGTTCGTGGTGGTGGTGATGATGATGATGATGATGATGATGATGATGTTCGTGGTGGTGGTGATGATGATGATGATGATGATGATGATGATGTTCGTGGTGGTGGTGATGATGATGATGATGTTCGTGGTGGTGGTGGTGATGATGATGATGTTCGTGGTGGTGATGATGATGATGATGATGATGTTCGTGGTGGTGATGATGATGATGATGATGATGTTCGTGGTGGTGATGATGATGATGATGATGATGATGATGATGATGATGTTCGTGGTGGTGGTGATGATGATGATGATGTTCGTGGTGGTGGTGGTGATGATGATGATGTTCGTGGTGGTGGTGATGATGATGATGATGATGATGTTCGTGGTGGTGGTGATGATGATGATGTTCGTGGTGGTGGTGATGATGATGTTCGTGGTGGTGGTGATGATGATGATGTTCGTGGTGATGATGATGATGTTCGTGGTGGTGATGATGATGTTCGTGGTGGTGGTGATGATGATGTTCGTGGTGGTGATGATGATGTTCGTGGTGGTGGTGGTGATGATGATGATGTTCGTGGTGGTGGTGATGATGATGATGTTCGTGGTGGTGGTGATGATGATGATGTTCGTGGTGGTGGTGATGATGTTCGTGGTGGTGGTGATGATGATGATGTTCGTGGTGGTGGTGATGATGATGATGTTCGTGGTGGTGATGATGAAACTTATAGATAAGAAAGATTAGAACACTACGTTTGTTCTAAAACTACTGCATATTATCAGTAGGGGAGGTGTGGCGCATGGCTGTGAGGTTAGGACGGTGGTATTACACTAGTGAGGTCTAGAGTTTTGTCTAGGTTTTTCTTCTCTTTCGGAGGGTAAATTAAAAACAACTCACCCTGTACATGACGTGGCGCAGCAAGAGCATGCAACTTTTGTCACTCAGCTACAACATCCCTCCCTGCAACTCCTTAACGGGAAACATGAATATTTGACAGTTTTTACAGTAATGTAATCTAGAGAAAGGAACCCTCTGTCATGGTTTACAGCTTAGCTGCGATGTCTGCACTTTCTGACTGATACATTCGACTTTAGCATGGTTTCCGCACCACTTTGACCTGTAGCCACTCCACTCCAAAATCTCCTTAGTCACCTTTTACGACATGCATGGAAGGTAAACTGTTATTTTAGCTCCTCTTTCTGCCCCGACAACACACGACCGAATGAGAACACACGAGGGGTTACATAACCGTTTCTAAAAGTGGTGCTAACGCACCCCAGGGAGTAATAAAACATTTCGGAGAAGGATCAATAAGACACTTCGAAGAACGTGTAATAAAACATTTCAAAGAACGTATAATAGGACACTAGAAAGAACGTATAATAGGACACTAGAAAGAACGTATAATAGGACAATTTAGAGTAGGATATTGACGATTGGTATCGGATTAGGTAACAATTTTCAGCTGTAAAACTCAACGTGTTACAAAGACCCAGCTCCAGAGTTGAGTAGACGAAAATAATAACCTAATCATTCTTTTGTACACAAAGTGGCTACATATATCGGAAATCGTTGAGAGAGTGACCGGTGTGGAATGGGTGTGGGGGGGGGGGATGATTGAATTATGAGTGCATGATATTTGCACAGTGATATAGTTTGTGAACGAATATGACCAGAGAACGAATAATTTAGACAATTAAAAGAACATGTAATAAGACCTTTCACAGAACGTTAACACACCTCATAGGCGTAATAAGACACTTCAGGGAACGTGCAGTATGACCCTCAGAGAGTGTGTAATAAGAAACGTTGGACAATATTTAATAAGACCTATTAGAGAAAATGTAATAAAGCACTTAAGGAATATGTAATAATACAATTTCAGGGAACAAACAATAAGACATTTAAGGGAGCGATCAATAATATACTTCCAGTTCATAGAAGGTGTAATGTGATACTTAAGGGAACATGTAATATGTCACTTCGGGGAACGTGTAATAAGACACTTCCGGGAACGTGTAATAAGGCACTTCAAAGAACGTATAATACGACACTTCAAATAGCATGTATTAAGACATTTCAAGGAAAGTATAAGAGACTTCAGAGAAAGCAGAATAAGACACCTCAGAGAACAGTAATGAGACAGTTCATAAAATATGTAATAAGACGCCTCGTTGAACGTGCAATAATACATGCCAGAGAAACATGCAGTCAGACACTTCAGGGACCATGTAATATGTCACTTCGGGGAACGTGTGATATGTCACTTCGGGGAACGTGTCACTTCATGTCAGGGAACTTCAGTCAGACACTTCAGGGAACGTGTGATATGTCACTTCGGGGAACGTGTGATATGACACTTAAGAAAACATGTAATAAAACACTCCAGGGACACTATAAAGTGGATTGCTGGTTACTTTGTTTGCATAAAATGGGGTCGTGGGTCACTTTAGTTTTTTTTTTAAATGGGGTCACTGGTCACTTTATTCCCTTTTTAAATGGGGTCGCGGCTCAATTTATTTCTATAACATATGGTTGTGGGACACTTTGCTTATATAAAATATGGTAGCGGACAACTTTGCTTTTATTACTTCCGTCTTAGGTTGAAAGGGTCGTGCCTCAGCTAAGAGGCTTTAATCCCCCATTTAACAAACAAACAAACTTTGCTTTTATTAAATGTGATCGCGTTCACGTTACTTCTATTTTTAAAACGGCTCGCAGGTCAATTTATTTTTATTAAATAGAGTCGCGGGTCACTTTACTTCTATAAAATGGGGTTGTGGGCCACTTCTATAAAATGGGGTTGTGGGCCACTTTACTTATATAAAATCGAGTCACGACTAGAGAAAAAAAAGTATAATACCTGTGATTTATCATGTAGGCCTATATATAGGTACACACAGACACACGCTACACTGATTCTAGGATAATGATGGCGGCTCCTGAGGAGCATATTCGCTACAGGCAACGAAGTTAACCCGAAGGCCGGTAGATTGATCTGAAGAAACAATAAACATCGCTCAGCCTGCGTCACGTACCCGCTCCGACTCATGACGCGTACACCTTCTTAACCACGCCACAGCTGATGCCGGGTGAACGTTTATTAACTTCAACTAACGCCACCTCAGTGTCTTAATGTCTGTGGTGACATTAATCTTCTCATTAGACACTTCAGTTCTTCACACATTTCAAGAACTGAATAGACTGCTTGCTAATACCTCTTCCTTACGACTTCATTATTCCCATTTTCTCTCTCTCTCAATATAATAATCACTATTGCATCAATAATTCATATATATGTATATACATATATACCTATACTCCATACACATACATAAATCTGCTTCCATCTCAGCACCTGCTATGTTCTATTATACTGGCAACAGATTTCGATCAAACGACTCGGGTCAGGTGTAAGCTGTGTTCAGAGTGTCACTTAACTGTGATTAGAAACGTGAAACACCTGAATCCTTTTCTTGGTACTGTACTGGAGTCTATCAACCAGCGTTACCACTACCTTTTATTTTCTTCAGATCTGAACTTTTTCTATCTGACATGAGGTTCTTGGGTTCATTTTCTAGAATCTGTGATTTTTTGGTCAATCTCTTAATGAGAACACTAGTAATCTTGCATTAATTGTTGGTAAAGTTTCACAAGACTAGCGGTGCATACAAGTAAGTTTGAGATTGATACAGTCGCCCTGAAATGGCACTCGACTAAAAAAATGGTCCAGACTAAAGCGGTAACTGTGTCTCAGTACATACTTCAAAGTACCCAAAACGAACGGTATCGGTGTGACTTATAGCATCTATAACAATATATATATATATATATATAAAGTGAATTGCCGGTTACTTTGTTGTCATAAAATGGGGTCATGCATCACTTACTTGTACAAAATTGTGCTATATATATATCACAAATTTGTGACAACTGAAATGGCATGTTTGTGCAAAATCCTAGGGATATCACTAAGAGACAGAATGAGTACTGAGGATATTAGACAAAGAACCAGCACCATCCCTATCTTGGAATACATTAAGAGACAACAGATCAAATGGTATGCACACATATCAACAGACTACCATCAGACAGCGTACCACAGCAAGCTATGCTACACAGATACAGTGAAGGCACCTAGAGGGCTAGACACAAAAACGATGTACCACCGAAATAAAAGAGGCACCAAATGCCACAATATACTCAGCTCACAAGATACTTATCACCAGAAAACTTTTCTACCCATGACACTTGGAGGCAACAAAGCGTTTAGCGAGCATATGAGCATATCTCGTACATATACACTTGTATACACTTATATATATATATAAACTTCTTTTTTCTTCGGAACTTGGTTCTCTCTGCAAAATATTAAGTGGTAACTATGCTCTCAACTACTACACAAAATGATTCTCGTGTAGAATATTGACTACGTTACAATGTTTTACCGATGACTCAATTTCGTGTTAGTGATACATGATGGAGAGAAACAATCACAACTCAAAAATGATACAAAGAAACTCCAGAAACTTGTAGTATTTTTTTAACATGATTTGAGTATCTTTATATTATTTATTTTGTTGTTGTATTTTTTTAAATTAACAATTTCATTAGAATAGTAATCACCCATGTGTTTATGGGACTGTAAGGGGAAAGGGGATCACCCATGTGTTTATGGGACTGTAAGGGGAAAGGGGATCACCCATGTGTTTATGGGACTGTAAGGGGAAAGGGGATCACCCATGTGTTTAGGGGACCGTAAGGGGATCAAAGAATATTAACTGTTACCTGCCAGTAAGATATGTTTCATCATCAAACACATAACCATTCAGTGTCGTTGGGGTGTCACTCTGGAAACATAAACACAAATATTTCGGTGTGGAATCACTATTTGGGAGATAGACAATAAGAAATTATTCTTTCTTTTACGTTCGCTCTATAATAATCAACATCACGGATGTTGGTGAGATTTTCGCCGGGAGCGTAGTTATTGTTATGCGTCACAATAAGAAATATAAAAATAAGTCTCGAAGAAAGTTGACACGCTGTTTTTTTTGGAGGTGGAAAAGGGGGGGGGGCGGGGAGATTTGTCCCGAAAGGGGAGTACAGACGAAAAAATATTGATAACCAAGGATCTAGAGTTTGGACCACCGGAACTTAAACCTTGATCCACACAGACCACAGGGGTCGGTGGAATAACCTCATT